>JANTPZ010011301.1:0-28191 GCA_025593235.1 Vachellia pachyceras | reverse complement strand
GTTTTATTGTCGATATTCCAAATAATCATCATTAAGTTAATTTAATTTGGTGCATGTTCGTACTAGATTCTAGAGAAATTAAGATATATAACAAGAGAATTAATTTGGAGATCAGCTTTCAACGAAGTTAATATAAAGAAACTAGGAAAAGATATACAACTATAATTAGGTAAATTATTGATGATGACTTGACTTAATTAAAAAGTACATGCTTTTTTTTGCCAAAATTAAAAAGTAAATGCTAGTGGTTGTGAAAAGCTGCAATCATTACCTTTCACAAATCTATAAATATTCTAACATAATGTGGACAAATCTATAACTAGTGGAGAGCAAAGGACGGGATGAGTTGATCCGATGCTCAAACCGTAGTCCGTCCGTTTACATTTCAACAGGTTAGGGTTCGGTGGTAGCCCATTTAGACCCGTACTAAACGGGCTACCCTAAAACCCGTCGGGTTCAAACGGGTTCACGGGCAACCCGTTAAAAAACAAAGAAGACAGCAAAATGCATTGAACATTTATTTCAGGCAAGGTAGAAAATCCCAATCCTTCGTTGTCTCTAACTGGTTTTCTACTCCAAACAACCCTAAACTGATACTATAAAACATTCCATCACCAAGTCCATTGGGTTCCATCAACACCCAGAAACAGCAACGAAACAACCAGTTGGCTTCCCTACACACATAAAGATGTAGATACAATATATTTTAAGAAACAAATCCATAGAATTATTGGTATTGGGAGGTATAATCTAATTAGTCAGTTACGCTATTACAAGATAGGGAAATGTTGAAATACATGTTAAGAAATGTGTCCACAATTAGCATATAATAAAAGGATATGTTAATATTATGTCTTTAATGTAATTAGTTCATTTGTTGATACAAAAAGATATAATAATATTTTTCAAAGACTGATGCGTGTATATATATATGTTGATTGGAATTTATAAATCTATACATATAATATAATTTCTTTTTATATTTTAATTTTGAAATAATTTAATATGAATATTTTAACTTATTTTTTTATTAATATCATACAATTATTTTCTCTAAAATAATGAATATAGAACATGGAACTGACAAAAAATCATTATTTAATATATGATGCAGTACATTTATAAGAAATTGCACTAGTGAGCAGGGAACGAAAAACTGGGTCGTCGGACCAGTCCCGGTTCTGAAGCATGTGACCCAGGATCAAATTAATGTTATATAAGTTAACCCGTCGGGTTTGAATCATAAATGTTCAAACAGGTCAACCCCCATTTTGCAAATTAATCACCTATTTTGAGAAGTATAATGAAGTATTAAATAATTTTATCACCACCCCTACTTTTGCTCCTTCAGCTCCTCTATATGCCTCAAGCCCTACTAATTTGAATAGATTTAATGATGCTTTTGGTTATCAATGATTATTAATTAAAGTGACCAAATGATCATAACCTGTAAGGATGAATCCCTCATTATTGTTATATTTTTATTTTGTCATTATATTGTTACTGTTAAACTATTGTAGTATGTATGTACACATATTTTGGAATTGGTGATGATTAAAGCTTCTGTACTTGCTTTTGAATCTTGCTAATGAGTAGTGCTGAGTTGCTTTAGCTTAATGTAATTAGTTGCCTCATGTTTATTTAAGATATAAAATTGGTTAAGTACAAATACGAGGTTAGAAGGAAAATCTAGAAAAATAAAAAATGATTAAATAAACAGTGCTATTTCACAAATTGTTCTGAATTAGTTGGCTATGAAATTGGACAAATGGTTATTTTTTTCCTTGTAGGGAATCGAACAAGTTTTAATTAGAAACTTTAATCACTTGATTTCAAATTTTCTACAATAGTTATGAATTTTTAGAGATGGTCAAAACTCTAAAATTTACTAAGTGAACAATACTTTAACAAAGTTTTAAAATCTTCACTTAGTTAGATGATTCTAAGAATTGAAAGGTAATCAAGAGGTCTAGAATTAATCTCTAACACATTATAAAGCAAGTTAAAGGAGGTATTAATAAACTTAACTTTTTTTAGTAGATAAAAGAATAGGGCTATGATGAGGGGCAGCGAGACATGGAGTGCAAAAATGCGAAGATGGGTAGGCATTGGCCTAACTGAGTTTGCAAAAAGCCATATCAATTTTTTCTAGAACTATGTCAGCTGTGTTTGGTAAGCCCGTTTTGTCAACGGGTACGTTTAACGAGACAAAATTCCTCTCACATAAACTACCTTGGAATCTGTGTCCGTTTTTCTAACGGGTTATCCAAATGGACCCGATATCATCGATCACCAGATTTATTGTTGCTCCACGTAAATGTTGATCCTTTGCCTTCACTTTTTGAAATCTAGGTTTGATTTCAAAATTTAGACTTTACCCCAAAACATAGGTTTTGTCAAAATACTCACATTTTTCAGAAAAACTATTTTGGATACAAAAATTCGGCTTAAAACATAGGTATTGAAAAACTATATTTTATTAAATCACACCGTCTCTCCTAATAAATTTTCTCTTTCGTACTTTTTCTTTCTTTCTCTTTCCTCTTTCATACCTATGTTTTGCTTTAGAATCTGTAGAAGCTAAAATTTTCCAAACACAATCACCTTTTCAAAATCTAGATTTTATCTTTAAATTTGTAAAAATCATTCTCTAAAATTTAAGGTTTAGGCTAAGATACTTTTCAAATAAGTTGGCTGCAACCATCTATACATTCATTAAAAGCTGCAATTCTGGTCTGGTGGAGGGGACTCTTTGACTAAGTTTACCTTCTTAGAGCCCATTTAAAAATATTTTTCCCATTAGTGTTTGCCACCTTCCAGACCCTTTTTCTAACAAGTGTTTGTCAACGTGTCATTACCTGGTGAGGTCATTTGATAAAAGAAAGCATTTAATCATGCAAATGCATCACAGCTCGATGCCTCCCACGGTTGTCTATAGTGAATAATTTATTGATGAGGCCATTGTTCTTGGTTCCTTCCTAAGTAGACGACGTCACTGACTAATTTGGAGATCAACTTTCAACGAAGTTAATATAAAGAAACTAGGAAAAGATATACGACTATATATAATTAGGTAAATTATTGATGATGACTTGACTTAATTGAAAAGTACATGCTTTTTTTTGGCCAAAATTAAAAAGTACATGCTAGTGCTGCGATCATTACCTTTCACAAATCTATAAATATTCTAACGTAACGTGGACAAATCTACAACCATCAACTGATTTATATATTTCTTTTCACACTTGAGAATTCACTAGTAAAATCTGATCATATATTTGTAGATTTTATCTGCAGAAAATTTTCGCAACAATTTCATGTGATTTTTGAATAAGTAGGTAAAATACATGCGGTAAAAAATTGTCAGGTATTTTAACTGCAGATTTTATTGCCGCAGATAAACTCACTGGTAATCTACAATTAAAAAGGTTTTTAAAAAACCCATTTCCAAAATTTTTAATCCCATCCCTAGAATTACCTTGCGTCTACTTGGCCGCCGAACTTCTTCTCCAGTCTCGCTCTCGCTCTCCTCCGGCGCAATCGCCTCTGACGCATGATACTTATACTTTTCCTTAAATCTGCACTCCAACTGCCTTCTACTCTGCACTTCTTCTATTGAGTGAAATTTCTAGTGTCACATTTCAACTTTCTTTATATGAGCAATGCTTTTATAGAAATTTTGAGTTCGTTCTCAGCTAAACTTAAATGAACAGATCTTCGTTTTCCTATTTTTGGTAGTTTTGTTAGTTCCCTTATGCTTTTTTTTTCCATTATTGTTTTGCTTGTTCAGTTTCCTGTTTATAGCGGACTGTTCAGAAATGTGATTGTGAAGTTGTTGTTGTGATTCATAGGAGTTTCTTGTTCACAGAGAAGACATAAACGGTGGTTCTAATTGCTACAATTGTTGAACTGTTAGTATTTTCGTTAGAGCTTTTCTTGAACTGATAAGCAAGATGACACTGTTAGCATTTATGTGATTTCTTCTATGATGAAAAGGAGAATGCAAAATTAGGCTTGATAGCATTCATTATGTCGTTGAAGCTTGATTCTTTTTTTTAACCCTTTTGTTACAGCTTTTCCTTGGTTAATTGTCATCTTTTCCCCAAAATGGACCTTTAAGATGCAAGTTTTGTGCCAAAGTGGTATGCTTGCAGTAGTGGTATGCTTACTGAAACAATTAAGAATGCAGAGGGTTCAATGAAATATATTTTTTTTGTCCAGTGAATTCTTAATGAAATATATATTTTAGATGATTTCCAGGGTCTATATATATTTATTAATGAAGCTTAGAGGATTTGCAAAGTCTCCATATGTATATTTTAATCCAATAAATTCTTAATGAAATATATATTTTTGGTTATGACATTGATTCATTCAAGTTTGTTTGATAGTAAAAAAATTATGTAGTCATTTTTTTGGATTTTCAAATACAAAAATACTTATATTTATTTACAAAAAACATTTTTTTAACCACATGCATAATAGATGCGAATTTTCCTATGAACATTTACTAGAAGATTTTCCAACAAATATTACATGCGGATTTTTCTGCGCAAAATACCTGCAAATTTTCTTACGAATTTTACCTGCGTATTTTCTTGCGGATCAGGGAATTACTTGCAGATTTGCAAATCTGCAGAAAAATAAATTTCCATAAACCTTATACCTGCGGATTAAAATGCGTAGAAAAATCCGTATAAAAATCAGTAGAAAAATAATTTCCTGTGGATTTTAGCCAAAATCTCCAGGAAAATCAATAGGAATACAACATTTTTTTGGGTAATGATTACCCCTTGATGGAATCCGGTCCATATTATTGACAATCAGCAGACTTTATAAATTAAGAATATATAGTGGATTAAAGTCTTGTAATCAAAATCATATAGTGAACCACTATCTATCTTTTATATTAACGATTGAAAGTAGCATATAGCTTTCAAATTTGATGATACAAATAAAAAATAATACTCTTCGTATCTTTGATCTCCCTTTCCTAATAAACAGCATATACCATGAAATCCCCTCAAAATGCTTTATTTATTCAAACAAGCAAAACACAATGAACAACTTAAGGATCAATATGATCATCAACCCTTATTTTTATGATCCGTTTCATCCCCTTTTGATATGAAACACTGCTAAGAACAGTATTATTATTATTATTGCTAAACAAAGGATAGACACATCATGGGGAACCACTTTATCTAACAACTCTGTATAGCCATATCATTTCCATTGTTTTCCGTACGACGCCACATGGATAGGCCTCTTTGCTCACATTATTGTGCACCCTGTTGCGTTGTCTTCGTTGAAGCATTGTTCATAACAACGGCTCACGTAGCAAGGTCGTCCGCCACCATAGCTTTCGTAAACAGGCCTCGCATAGAAATACCCTTCGTAGCATGGTGGAGGTCCACGATAACAACCAAAGCACGGCCCACCGGGCCTTCGCTCAGAGCATGGACCACAACACGGCGGAGGAGGAGGAGGCGGCGGCGGCGGTGGAGGAGGAGGAGGCGGCGGCGGCGGTTCAACAATTTCGATGCTCTTAATGGCACCACAACCTTTACAGCAAAGCTTATCCCTTATCTTCTCTGGGTTGCAGCACACCACTTCAATGGTGACGATGTTTTGCTTCTCATCGAACACCTGGCCCCGAATTTCTCTTGTTCACAAAATAACAAACCACGCAAATCCAGAAAGAGATGAACTCAGTTTCGTGATTCCCAATCAAACGTACTCAAATTCATCACCAAGATCACTCCAATTTTCAAAAGAGAATGAAGGAACGGGGGCGGGGGGTTGCTGCTGCGAGTATTGAGAGGAACTTACGAGGGATTTTACAGAGAACCTTCTTGACCTTCTTATAGCATTCCTCACACTGTAGATTAACCTTGAGTCTCATTATTGTCACCTAAATATAATTACCAGGAAGGAACAGAATCAGGATCGATCTGATATGATTCATAATTCCATCTGAATGATTAAACCGAACGGGGAAAATGAAGAGATCAAATGCAAGTGTACCTTTTCAGCCATGTCTGAAAGGTGAAGAGAGCTCAGATCTGAGAGATGAAAATGATGGAAGAAATTGATTGTGTGTTTCACGATATTTATATACGTGAGTTTGGGAATTTAAACAGATAAGACTATCAAATTAGAAATATTGCTATAAGTAGGATTTTCTTTATCTTCACTGATTTGATTTGACATGGCGATTTCCGTACAGTATCTTAACATCAATAAACATATGACAAACAAATAAGATATTAAGAGTGTTAGATTTTAATTTTGAAATAGCATTGAGTTATATGGAACCCAAAGCTTTGAGGGTGCCATTGGTATATTGTCGTCAATTTCACGCTGCCTTACACATTATTGTGTGTGTGTGTTTGGTAATTCCGGTCGAAGAAATGAGTTTATAGATTTTGAGGTACTTTGTAGATTTTAAGATGGTTTTACAAATTTTGATATGATTTTCATAAATTTCAAGATGGTTTACAGATTTTGAAATGGTTTTGTCTTAACTTACGTGTACCGTTGGGGAAACAATGTTTCCAAGCACAAATATCAATAATCAAAAGCAGCCGAGGATCTCATTCGCATGGTTGTAAAAAGAAAAAAGAATCAATTCAACAAAAAAAGAACAAAGAATTGCGTGGAACATAAAATCTTTGTATCCTAAGGTTAGTTTGGAATTCATTTTAAAAATAGTTTTTACGGATGTTAAGGTAATATACAGGTTTTGGAGGGCTTTTAGGGATTTCGAGGTAAAACCTAGGTTACCTAGATTTTAAAATATTGTGTTTGGAAGTTATTAGCTTTTACGAATTTGAGACAAAAGGTAGGTAGGAAAGAGAAAATAGAAAGAAAGAAAGAGTAGAAAATATAAAATTTATTAGAAGAGAATGCGTGATTTGACAAAAAAATATCTTTTTTAAAACATATATTTCAAATTGAGGTGTTATATCCGAAATAACTTTTCTTTAAATATGGGTATTTAGATAGAATCTAGACTTTAAAATAAAATTTAAATTTTAAAACCTTACCTAATTTTAGAAATGGAAGCTCCTTAGTAACCACTACTTGTCAGACTTTCATGGCTCACAGAATCTGTTTATCTCGGTAACCACGATTTGTCAAGACTTGTATGGCTCCAAATATTCATAAACTATCATTTTATTACTATTATTATTACTATTATTATTATTATTATTATTTCCAATGCGCTAATGATAGACTTGCCAACGTGAAAAACGCCAGCCACACTGTTTGCTGCCACGTGGTCAATGTCCTGACAACACAAATGATGCTGACATGCACTCTAATTACAAAAATCGAACTTAAAGATTTGTCAGTCTTTATGAATTAAAAATATAGATCCCATATTATATATATATATATATATATTTAAGATGTCATATAGTGACTTTTTCCTTATGCTTTGTATCACAGGATCATTACTCTCCCCCCAAAAGCTAGCTCATGGGGCGTGCAGCGCGCCTGTTTATATAGTCCAGCACCCTCCCGAACCTCTCCGATGTGGAACTTTGACATTCTCCTCCAGCCAATCCGGGAGCGACCTCGCCGCAGAGCCCACCGGCAACCTCGCCGGCATCCGGAGGGTCCACTAGAGACCGAAGGCTTAGGGCTGACTTTGATACCACTTGTCACGGGCCATTGCTCCCCCCAAAAGCTAGCTCATGGGAGTGTGCAGCGCGCCCGCTTATATAGCCCATCACCCTTCCGAGCCTCTCCGATGTGAAACTTTGGCATTTGGCGTTTCTTGAAAAAGAAATTAGTGCATAATATAAGTTATTTAAAGAGTTATTAGTTACCATTTCTAACATTAGATGTCAAGAAAAAAGAAGTTTGGGGATACGATGAAAGCAGAACAATTTAACACATGCATCACTAATTTATACGTGTTTATTTGGAAAATCCGTTGAGAGAAAGTAGTTACTAGCTTATAAAGTTATTTTATGAATTTTGAGATAGTTTAACACATTTTGAGATGGTTTTTATAGATTTAAAGATAATTTTACTTTAAGCTGCATGTACTGTTTGGGAGAATGAGTTCCTAAACAAGCACGGTATATGCCAGAGAGAATAAGAAATTTACTGTGTGGTTATGGCCAAAACAAAAGAAGATGAAGCATGTATGTTTTTGCCACTTGGCATTACGTTTCGACTATGAAAATTTAATTAAGCATGGCCACGTGATTATCCAGTATGTTAAATATTATTTAATGTTTTAAATCGATAAAATTTATCTATTTGCCCTTCTTAAAAATGATGTGCATTTTTTTTTGGTGAAAAAAATGATGTGCTTTTCAAGTACTATATATGCATTTATTATCTACCATTTATATTTTAGGGTGGAAACATATCACATGATCTATTAGGGGCTAGCGATCTGGTCAGTAAAAACTTCTATAAATCAGATTTTTTTACATGTCTAGGTAAAGGTACAGACAGTTTGGAAAATCTGCTTTCCTAAACATGTGAGGCCTAGATGGTTTGATAGACCTATTTAGCCTATAATACCACTTGAACCTGTCTATGATGATTTGCCTTGTTTTTAAAAGCATGTTTTCTTTTATGCCCCGTTTGGTACACGGAACTGATTTTGATGGAAGTGGAATTGGAAGTGGAAGTGGAACTGGAATTAAAAGTATGTTTGGTATGTAGGAAGAAGTGATGTATTATTTTAATTTAATATTGGGAAAAGACTAATATACCCCCACTTATCTCTCCTCTTCGCTAGACTCCTGCTTCAACTGGAAGTCGCTCTGCTTCAACGCGATTCAGACTCCTCATTGTCGCCGCCGTTGCCAACCGTCATGACAGATCACCATCTTCGCCGCATTTCATCGTCATCGTAGATGGAGACCTCCGATGAAGAACTCCAACGAAGACCTCGTCGTCTTTGCAAATGGAAGACATCCGCCGTGTCAGATCGTTCTTGCAGATCCCTCGTCGTGCCAGATCTCCACCTCCGTCGCTGTGGTCGATTGAAGACCTCCGTCGAAGGAGCCATCGTCGTGCCAGATCTCCACCTCCATCGTCTTCATCACAGATTTCTCACCTTCATCGCTCACCTCCATCGCTTGCCTCCGTCTCCGGAGAAGGAGGAGACCACCCACCGCCGCCCACTTCGTCGCCACCACCAGCTAGCCGTCGCCTACTTCATCACGCTAAATCGAATAGCAGGGGAGGGGGAAGGTAAAATGGGCAATGGTGGAGGGAAGCAGGGTTGGAACTCGGTTTCATGGGGTTGAGGATGGAACCGAGTTCCAGCATTCTTCATGGAACTGGGTTCCACCGGGAACGCAGTTCCAATGCACCAAACGCCCATGCACGTTGATTCCGGTTCCAATTCCAGTTCCCAGGCTTCAATTCCTGAGTACCAAACGGGCCCTTAGAGTCAAAAGCATAGGTGATTTAGTTGGGAAAGCATTTGAGCAATCTCAATCATAAAAATTATTAGAAGGGTGCTTGTTTAGGATAGCGCCTGGGGTCCTCAAATACACATTTAACAGTATTTTTCCGTAATTCGAAATAATCTCCTTCACACATTTACCATGTAAATCGTAAAAATACCTCTCCATCGCTTTCTTTAACGGATGATATATTGAGTGATATCTCATGTATCACTTCCAAAGTGGCCTTAATCTCCTCTCTATCTCTCTCTCTCCCCCCTTTCTTGATCATGTGTCAAGTGAACCTCATTAAAATTATATGAATTTTATCATAAAGTTTCCAAATTTAATTGATAAATAGTTGCATGGAAATTAATGTTTGTTTAGATTTTTTTTATAAAACTGCTTTTTAAAATGATTTAATGAAAGCAGAACAACCTGTTTTTAAGGTAATTTTTAAATAAATTACATTTGAAAATTAATATATTGAGACGTGAACCTTCAATGGGGTTTAAACCTCCGGTTTTTAATACATAAGTTCTTTAGAATTTAGATTTGACCGTAAATATAATACCATGTCCACTTTATCTTTTATGTAGAGCCATTTTTTCTCAAACTATCCCTATCAATACTTATTAACACTACTACAAAAGGTACTTTTTACACCCTATTTTTAACTCAATTGGCGCCTTTTCTAAGAGGGGCGCGAATGCGAGGGGAGTAGAAAGTTAGAGCCTACGGCACCCTATATCATGTAAGATGCCGTAGGCTAGACCTACGGCACCCTATATAGAAATATAGGGCGCCGTAGGGTACCACTTACGGCACCCTACATTGCAATATAGGGCGCTGTATGTGGTACCCTACGACTCACTATATTTCAATATAAGGTGCCATAGATACATTTTTTTTTTCCAGTTTGTACCTTGAACTCCATCTTCTTTGTTTCATAGGCTTGAGAAGCTTCCTGCGCGTACCAAGCCAGACACGACAACTGTATAGCAACATCTCAATATAGCCATTTATTACCAAAGATTTATAGCAATGTCAGTCAGGAGATGGGCGCTTCACTTTCAATCCTCAACGAGTTCATCTATTCATTATTACTTAAAAGCTAATATACCAGACAACATAAGCAAGAAGATGATGTCCACTTGGGATGAAAGGATCCTGGAAATACTTACCTCATACGAACACCTTTAAATAGATCACGAATCTCAGCAGCCCATTTATCCATTTTCTCTGTCAAACGCCTGTAAGAAGACAAGCTTTTTGTTGATGGGGCTTTGGTCAAAACCCTCTTCTTGTTCTGGATTTGACCATCTGCGACCGACTCGCGTATGAACGCCTCTGAATCTAGAAGAAGAAAGAGGAAGAGTGAGCTTACGAACGATTCGCTTTATCTTCCTCGGCGGTCGTCGGTCTTCGTCGTCTTTGCTTGTAGACAAATCTGTGGCATAAGATTGTGCGAAGCTTTCTCGACCGAACTGGGTTTAGCTTCTGCTTCATCATTTTCCAGAGATTGTTCAAAACAGAATTGAGAGAGAGAGAGAGAGTGAACGAAACAAAATGGGAAAGGCAAAAACAGAAGGGATTAACAGATATCAACTAAGATCCCCTCAGAGAAATATGAAAAGGTATGAGAATCTCATATTGTGAAAGCCGCCGAAATACACTACTCCAAAACAAATCCTGCAAAAATCCAACCATGGTTAGATAAGAAAACACAGATTTAGACCAAATCTTAAGGGAAACCAAAACCCAGAAAAAGGGTATAACCCCGGATTTGAAGGGCAAACGGAAAAAATAATTAAAAAAGACACAAATTAAACCTTTTGGGTCTCAAACGCATCGAAGCCGTTGGGTTCACCAGATTCAACCTCTGCCTTGGAGAATAGAGAAGCATACAGTGGATTACAGAGCAATAATGACGCACAGGAAGGAGATGTTGTGAGGGGATGGAGAATAATGAAGCACAAAAAGGAGGCGGGCGAATTTTAGAAGCAATTGGCGCCCGGCGCCAAAGAGTGCCTTATGACGCCCAATCTCAAGATAAGGCGTTATAAGGCCCACTTTAGGCGCCCTATAATCAGATAGGGCGCCATAAGACCTACTTTTGGCACCCTACCTTCAATATAGGGCGTCATAAGTCCACTTTTGGCGCCCTATATTAAAAGCAGGGCGCGTAAACTTGAATCTACGTTCTTATAATTTCAAAAATGCCATCGCCTTCATTTTTTACTCCCTTTTAAAAAAAAGGATGCGAATTTCAGTAGTAAAAACTATAATCTGTAGTAGTGTGACTATAATTAGATATATATCACAATGATTCAAATATGTTATACACATAAAGAAGAAAGGACGATTAATATAGGAAAACATTCAGATTGCTTAATTTCGATCAGGATAATTTGAAATTATAATAAAACAATTTAAAAGATAAGTTTATCTCTGGAAAAGAAACTAAGTGAGAAAATGATATAAAAATAAGCCACGTAATGTTAAAAATTCATTTTCACTCCACAAGAACAGTGATATAAAATAAATCAATAAGTATAAGTTAGCCTAGACTTAAAAAGACGCGTTATAATATTTATTTTTAAGAATTGGTTTGGTGTTTATTTGAATGTACAATACCAATTGAAATAATACCCGATTGGGAACACGGTGGATAAGTGTTTTTACGTAAGTCGAGGTAAATATGTGGAGTAGATCATTTTATTTTACAAAAAAACACTGTTGAACGGGCTTTTAACCTTTTCAAATGGAATACCAAAAAATCCTAACATATATAGACGTAATACTGGAAATTGGTGAATTAAACATGCAGGTATGGAGCTATGTGACATGTTTGCAAAGCTTCTCTACTTCCCAAAAGTTCATTCAACAGTGTCTTTCCGTAAATCGAGATATTCTCTTTCACATATTTAACTCGGATTGTGTAAAAGTACTTCTTTACCGCTTTTCGAAACGGGAACATGGTATGAATGGGACAGATGATCAATTGGGGCATGTGGAAATGAAAGTAATACCACGCTCCCCCCGCAGCCAGCTGTAGAGATGGAAACGTGCATGACGTCATGTTTGATGAGGTCATGATGGGAGGCATGAGAGGTGAATTAATCATATTTTATCAATTGAAATTGCGGCATTTTAGAGGATTTTGATGCTATTATTGAGCTTTTATTGATGTTAATTGCATTAATCATTATTAATTGTAATTACATAAAATTAAAACTAATTATGGATAAGTGGTAATACTTTTTCATCATTTTATTAAATAATTAATCCTAAAATATTTGATATAGGTATCTTTAGAAGAAATTGGGACTAAAGCCTACTTCTTTCTCAACTTTGTGTGGAGCATGACTAGTGTTACTTGTGTATGGGTACACTTGATCCAACATCACTGGTTGGTCTAATATTTGGCAATTGGACTTAAGTCCATTTCATTAGGTTTGGCCCACATGAAGATTGACGCATGATGGAGCAGCCGCCACCTCCCTAATGGATTCCTCCATTTATCTACCCCCATTATTCCATTCTCTCAAATTATTACTTCACACACGCCGCCTGGAGCAATAAGAAAAAGATGCCGCCACTGTTCATTACTTCATCTATTAATCCACCACGATTTCATCCAAGCGACGACACAGAAGCATTAAGGAAATCATCAAAAGCGGCGACCACACCTTTCATTCTTTGAATCCATTCATTCCACGTACGCAATCCATCAATTCCAAGGCGCCGCATTCAGCCAATCCATTCAAGATTCCTTCACTCACGCTCCAAGATTCCAGCGGCCACACAACTCATTCCAAGCACATCCAATATTGAAGCATTCCAGCGGTAATTGATTCCACGAAGGGAGCACAGCAGCGTCGCCTCACCCATTCATATTCCAGGGACCACGTTTTCATCCATTCAAGCAGAGACTATGCTCTTTACTGTTCTAATGGCTGCAACGATTGGAATCATGGAATCCTTGATGGTAATTCTGGACTAATTTCTTTAATTCTCTGATTCAACAACAATGGCATGAACTTGAGTCTTCAAAGGGGAGTTTTAGTTACTTTAATTTTCTGTCCAATAATTGATTAACAATTCCTAGGTCTTGGGATAGTCTTTCTAATTGTTGGAACAATTTTCATTCCTTAAATTTGATTATATTGTGGAAATCATTGTGACTGGAATTTTTGTTAGCAATTGATATTGGACTGATTATAGTTTTAATTTCAAGTATAATGTTGTGGTATCACATTGTATTGAATTTAGAGTGAATATTTTGTGATTTTTTAAGGTGGCTTAGAATCTTGAATCAAATAATCTTTTACAATCTTTAATTTTATTATTTGAATTTAAGAGTTACAATTAAGCAGTGATTTTATTATCCTTAATTCCTTTTTACTATTCTAGTGGCAGTCAGTAAATTGGAAGTTCGAAAAATATTTTGTGGCAATTCGAGTTGGCTCTGTTGTTGGATTAAAGCTTAATTATAATTCTTTAATTCATTGTTTTTAACTCTCATATCTATTGAAGTGATGATTGCCTCGTTATTGAGTTGGAGAATTAATTTCCATCATCTTTTATTTTTATTTTATTTATCTTTATTTGTCTCACTTGTTTTCATATTCAAAAATATAAAATAAATATTTTAATTTTAGTTTAAATTATATTGTTCATATAAAATTTCCTTCAATTAATTTTCAATTTGAGTTACTCACATTTAATTACTAGGATTTTATTTGATTTTAAACTCTTCAAAGTGAATACGACATGGATTAGTGCTATACTACATTAGTTCGGTTAAAATTTTTAACGCGGACTTAGGTGATTAAAAGTTCGCTCATCAAGAGGCAATGGGCGTGTGTATAAATAGTTAAGGCTATGAGGAGGTTGGATATACAATCGCAACTCATCATCCATCGATCGATCGCCAAGATCCAGATAGAGAGAGATTGAAAATGGCAGTCTTTCGTTTTTACGCCCATATGCATATGCAAGTGTGTGCGCCGATCACAAACAAATACAGATCGTTCTCACCTTCGCCAGAGATTACGATAAGCAAAGGAATTACATGATTGGGGAATTCTTCCCCGACTTCGATACCAGCTCCATCGCTCCCCAAGATATCCAACACATCAAGGGATCAAGTTCTTCCTGAGCATCGGAGGACGTGACCCCAGACTCCCCTTTGTCGTCAAGTCCCTTGATCATCAGCTATGCCCCATCTGGTTCGATAAGGCCACCAAATCTCTCACAAAAATCGTCAACGACTACCATGTTGATGGCATCGATGTCTACTACGAGCACATCAACTCTGGCGCGGGTCATCCATGCTTTCTTACTTGAGTTACTTCAATGGCGATAGTCATACAGAATCTCAGGGGTGGCCCCAAACCGATCGTCACCCAAGCTTCCATCACTATCCCGGATCCTCTCATCGACATCTATGTGCAATTGTACGAGCAATGTCCTGAGCTTATTGACATCGTCGTCTACCAGTGCTTCACTCTGCCTGGTCATATTTCCACTCCTCAAGCTCTTGTAGATGTCTTACGCAGCAAACTGTTTCCTCATTTTCCCAAAAATAAGATCCTCGCTGGCTACAGCGACTGGCCCTGCGACAAGAAAAATGTCAAGCCAGCAATCTTCGTCGTCACCCTCGCAATGCTCCTCCGCGAGGGAATCCTGGGCTTCTCCATGTGGCACGGCAACCCTGAGACTTGAGTGGTGTCAGGCCAACATGCATGCATGTTGAATCATCCACCTACCTAGCATGTATACGTGTGAGTGTGTCTACTGTGTGTACGTACGTCTTATGCTCAGTATCCAGCTCCTGCTATATATATATATATATATATCTAAGTAGCACTTGCTATTGTTCCTGTGTTGTGGTTTGCCTTAATTAGTTCTGTTCCCTTTCAAGTAAGGTCTGTTTCGTGCAGCCAGCGTTGGCCTAGAATGCCTTGTATATGTTTCAGTCCCAGTTATAAATAAATATGCAAGTCCTGTAATCAATAAAAGTTGCTTCACATGTGATTGTTATATATATTGAGTTACATGATTTTTCCTTTCTATCACTCATGTTCCCTCCCTATGCAATCTCTCTCTCTCTGTTCTTCAATTCAAGCATCTTACCATTTCATGTCAGCTCCTTCTTTCCCTATTCCTAATTCCAACCAAGTTCCGATGTCAAAATTCATCTTCCCGCGGCCATTAATACGTGAAGAAAAATAAGTATGTATGTAGTATCTCATCGCAGTCGGCCCAACATACATATAGAAAAACAAGTGCATGTGTATATATATAAGAATTTGGTTGCTAGGTATGTGTCAGGTCATAAAATGAACAAGTCCAATAGATAAAGAAATAAAGATTTTGATCAATACCAATTTTGACTTTGTTTCTTGGTATAAGAGTTAACTGCTTTTTTTCCTGAAAGATTAAGGAAACTAAATAAAAGGATATATCATTTTCCCTAACTAATCTATGTAACTTGTAGAATGATAATTAATCTAATAATGCATATAAGTATTTCAGAATATATATATATATATTCTAAAGTGGTTTATAACTTTATATAGCTTAATCTTAAAAAAATTAACTGGGGATTTATATTAATGACCATGAGTAGAAATATTTACTATCAAACCGCGGTACTTTCCATCACTTTCGCAGGTTGGAAATGTTGGTGAGATTTTTGCTTCTATGTTCTTAGATTTTCTGGCCTTTAATTTAGTGCTTTCTTCATCAGGAATTTCACTGCCATGTTCCCTTTTGTTTCAGGTCCTTTTACTTCCATCCATCTAATAATTGCCGGGTCATTTGACGTTGTTTCAGTGGTGAAGATTTCTTTTTTTCTTTCTTTTTTAAACTTCTTTCATTAATTTCTAACCAGAGTTATAGTGTCTCAAGGGATAGACATCTTTCTATTGGAGGTTTGGGGTTCAAGGCAAAGAAGGAAATTGGTAATTTCGAACCTTAACAAGAAATCCTTTGTCTGATTCTTTCTATCAAATGCGATTTAAATTTTCTAATATGCAATTAATTGTTGATAAAGGCGTTGGTTTAAATTTTTCTTTCTTTCCTTTCTTTCTTGTTACTTGCGATATCGGACAGTTGGGGATACGTTAATCTCAATTATTTAGGGTCTGTTTGGATATCTCGTTAGAAAAACGGACACAGATTCCGAGGTAGTTTATATGAGAAGAATTTTGTCTCGGTAAGCGTACCCGTTGGTAAAACGGGCTTACCAAACGGAGCATTATTAATCACAATAGACTCTATGTGAAGAGAGGCATCATAGTGCATAGTGTGAGTGTGAAGGAATGTGGAATGCCCGATCATTGTAAAGAGAGAGTTGAACTCTGATCTTTCTCTAGATGAAGGATGATTTGGGTCTTCTTCATCAGCACCTAAAGTTTAAAGTGAAGAAAATGATACAAAAAATATTAAAAAATGAAAAAAATATAAAAAAATTACTTAATTTGAATTTTAAATGTAAAAAAATTGTCCCTTTTTTATGTGGCTTCCTAGCCTGAAAACTAGTTGCCTCACATTAAACTTAAGGATAATGGGTTAAAATTATCAATTACAAAAAATACTTGTCCCCAGGACCCAATTCTAGTTTTTATCAAATAAAATCACTTGCATGATAACAAATATATAACTTAATTGGGGAGTTGATAATAATCTTAAATGTAGAACATATTTCTGGTTTTTATCAAATTTCCCCCAAATAGCCCGGTTGATGCTTATTCAACAAGAATCAAGTAAAAGAGTTAATAATCTTATTCAACAATAACTATGGTGTTTTTGAAAAAACATAATATTATATTAATTAACATTATTAATCTAAATAGATTAGGTAAATAAGTCATACATTTAGGATCCTGAAGTATTATTATCTGATGGGTGGATTAGAATTTCATACGTTCACTTGTGCTACTGCTCAATATATGCTAGTATCTCTAGATTACGAATTTGAACATTAATTCGTACAAGGAATTAACCTCTTTCCGTGAAACCAACACCCATTGGATAGTAGTGTGCTAAGCTGTTTTGCTTGCATCATTTATTTTAGGGAAACTTACAATTAAGTCCCAAATAGAAGAGTTAATGAACAAAAGGTCCTAAAGATTCACAAAATTACCATAAGGTCCTAGAATTAGCTCCTAGAAGTAGCTGCTAGGTTGTTAATGAAGGCTGATAAGATTGTTAATGACAATCTCAGCAGCTACTTCTTGGACCTTATGGTAATTTTATGAATCTTTATGAGCTTTTGCTCATTAATTTTTCTATTTGGGACTTGATTGCAAATTTCTCTTTACTTCATTCATGCTTTACCTACTACATCATTAGAGGGTTCTATGGACATTGTTGGGCTATCATTTGTGTTTGGGCTTTCATTATGGAGTTCGGCTTTAAATACCATCATTGCCTGGGAATGGCCCAATGAGAATGATAATTTTATGTGCTTGCCATGCTTAGGTGGGGTTTCTTTGTGTTTTTGTTTCGCCAGAGCTTAGATGTGGTTTCATACTTGTGCCTGGCATATACCATATCTATGTGTGTTTAAATTAATTGAAATAATTGTATCAAAAAAAAATAATTGAATTAAGAAATAAAAGATCCTCCCAGTCTTTTGTTTTGTTTTTACGTTGGCCATTCAGAGAATGCATATAGTTTGAGCTAGGGCCTGTTTGGAAGTTCTTTTTAAAATAGTTTTTACGGATTTCAAGGTAAAATATGGGTTTTAAATAATAGATTTTGGAGAATAGCTTTTACGAATTCCAAGGTCAAACCTAAGTTTCAAAACTTAGGTTTTAAAAGATTGTGTTTGGAAGGTTATTTGCTTTTACGGAGTTTAAAGTAAAAAGTACATAGGAAAGAGAAAGAAAGAAAATGTAGGAAAGGAAAAATTTATTACGAGAGAGTGTGTGATTTGACAAGAAAATATCCTATTCAAAATATAAGTTTCAAATCGAGGTTTTGTATCCAAAATAACTTTTCTAAAAAATATGAGTACTAAGACAAAATCTAGATTTTAGAGTAAAACTTAGATTTTGAAACCAAACCTATATTTTAGAAATGACATCCAAACAAACTCTTAGAATATCACAGTTTAGTTTTAATTTAAAAGAGAGTTGAATTCTGGACCCTTGTATGTATATATTTCCTTTTCAACCTGTATAATTTTTATTCAACTCAAGTTAGTCCGATGTGAAAATTTTTCCTATTTATAAGCGATTAAGATTTTCAAATAAATATATAATTTCATCATTTTTTACTATATATATTTTGCGCCGTCATGGAAAAGTTGTTAAATTTTTAAATAAAGTTAAAAGGTTTTATGGTTTTTTATTTCAATAAAACATGCTAAAAGTTACCTATAAATATAATAAAAATTTGTTATGATTTCTGGAAAAAAATAAAATGGAAATTTTCATGTCAATTTTTTTAGGAACTATTTAAAAATACAAAAAAGTTCCCGGCTCTTCGAAACCCTGGATTCTTATATTTTTCCCACCTTGCACTCCCACCACAGCAAATATTAAGATATCTCGTTGAAATTTGTAATGGGTCTGTTCGGCGGAGTGGTTGTAAAAGTTAAATGCACGTTTAACAGTGTTTTTCCGTAAAATGAGATAATCTTCTTCACATATTTACCTTGATATACGTAAAAGTACTTCTCTACCGTGTTTTCGAACGGACACAATCTCTCTTGTCACGAGAAAAAAGAAAAGAAAAGAAAAGGGAATTTGTGATTTCGGAGGGCCATGTGGCATGCTCTGTTGAAAGTTGAAACGAAGCGTAATCAATCTATTCATTTTTATACCATTATATGGTATGGATGAACGTATTTTATTAAACTAGCCAGTGCTCTTCAGTGAGATGCACAGGTAAGTTGTTTACATACATTATAACTTACACATCTTATCTATTCTATTACATGCAAATCAGTTCTTTCCTTAAAGTTTAAACAATCAATAGCAATTAAATTATAATATAATATGCATGTCAGTAAAACAGGCAAGTTTTGAAATACTTCGTGATATACAACATTTGTCGCTATATCCTTAGAGATGCATCCTCTCTCATTGATAATTACTGATCAACATATTTCACCCTTGACAATGCAACATATAACTGGTTATGAGTGAAAATAGATTTTATCAAATAGGTCATGTTTAAATACATGTTTGAAAAGTAAGTTTTAATAAAAAATAGTTTAAAAGAACATAAATCTCATTAAATAATTTATAGTTATATTTGTATATATTGTTTTATACGTGGTGATAATTGTAAACAGTCCTTTTTTATTGCTTTTGCAGTGAAAAGGAGCCTTTAAGGATGCTATCGTAACAGTGCTCCCTTTTCATCCATAAGCATCTATCCAAACAACTTTTCCTTTAAATAGCTTTTAATCCTCCAAAAGTTCCTTTGTTTTGTGAGAACCAAACGAGCTTCACAACGTTCAACCAAACCCAGTCTATATCATATATTGCATCCATTTGGGAATGCGTTAGAAAAATATTTCTATGTAAATCAAGTCAAAGTAAATATATGAAGAACATTATCTCGTTTTACAAAAAATAACGTTGAACGTACTTTTAGAATCCCAGAAGTATTACCAAACGGAAGCATTGTCGACCAATCATATCCTATAAGCATCTCATACTATTTTGGAAGTGGCAGCGTCACTACTGTCTTAGACAAAGGTACGCCGCCATGTGGCATGGAAGGATAAAGCACAATTATGCCCTCAATAAGAAAGCAAATGTCAATACTTTATTTTTTTTTTTTTAAAAAAGGCGGATTACAAGGTTGACACATTATGCATTTATGATCACTTCCATTCTTGTTTTAAGATTAACGACGACATTTATTTTCCTAAATAGAGGTTTCTAATATACTATGGATGGACATCTCTCGCAGTAGACGTTCAAATTACAATTCTACGAGTTTTAAGGAACTACTCTATTTTATTATTATTTTATATAATTACGATTATTTTCTTATAATAATTGTATTAGAGGTAATCTTATAAGCCTATTTTTTATGTTGAAGTATGTATGCTAAAGCTGAACTTCATGACATCAAGTATAAGTGATGCGCATATAGGTCAAATATGTTAGTTTATTATGCAATTGTGATTTATACATGAAAATGAAAGAAACAAGCATGTTAAAGAAATGAAAAATGATCCAACACCCTTTGTTAAAATGAAGCTGCACTCCACATTTGTCAAGGAAAGTTTCATTTTTTTTGCAAGTTCAGTGATAATAATATTCAAATGTCGAATTCCCTAAATCTGACTTGCTATTACATAAATTCAACTTGCAATATAAAGTGTAGATAGTTAATTTCATTGGATTAAAAAAATTAGTTATGTTAATTATTATATGAAATATGAGTGGCTTTCCTAAATTTGACCCTAAAATATGAGTAGCTTTCCTTAATTATTCAAATTTAAATGGTAAATTCTCTAAACTTGACTTATTATTACTTAAATTTGAGTTGCAATTTGCTAAAATGAAGTTGTAATCTACATTTTCTAAAGGGAGTCCTATTTCAAGAGTATTATTGTATTTTCATAAAATTTCAATATCTCTGTTTGGTCCACTGGGTTGATATGGAATTAAGCGAATTGAGTATCTTGAATTATCCTTTCCACATTTAAAATTTTTTTTTTCAGTCATTCTCCTGTAAAACAACCATATTGTTTTGAGGATACAAATAAAAAAAATAATACCCTTCATATCTTTGATCTCCCTTTCCTAATAACCAGCATATACCATGAAATCCCCTCAAAATGCTTTTATTTATTCAAACATGCAAAACACAATAAACAACTTAAGGATCAATATAATCATCAACCCTTATTTTATGATCCCCTTTGATATGAAACACTGTTAAGAATTGTATTATTATTGCTAAACAAAGAGCATAAAGTTGATTAGAGGTAGACACATGGGGGACCACTCTATCTAACATAACTCTGTATCATTATTCATTGTTTTCCGTACAATGCTCACATTATTGTGCACCCTGTTGCGCTGTCTTCGTTGAAGCATTGATCATAACAACGGCTCACGTAGCAAGGTCGTCCGCCACCATAGCTATCGTAAACAGGCCTCGCATAGAAATACCCTTCGTAACATGGTGGAGGTCCACAGTTACCCTCAAAGCACGGCCCACCGGGCCTTCCCTCAGAGCATGGAACACAGCACACGGGGCGTGGTGGTGGTGGAGGCCGGCACAGCCCACAGGGCCTTCCCTGAGAGCATGGAATACAACACACAGGGTGTGGTGGTGGTGGTCGACAATAACCCTCGAAGCACGGCCCACCGGGTCTCCCCTCAGAGCATGGACCGCAACACACAACGTGTGGTGGAGACGTCGGCGGCGGCGTCTTCGGTGGAGTCTTCGGCGGCGTCTTCGGAGGCGTCTTCGGTGGTGTCTTCGGCGGCGTCTTCGGTGGTGTCTTCGGCGGCGTCTTCGGTGGCGTCTTCGGTGGTGTCTTCGACGGCGTCTTCGGTGCAGTCTTCCGCGGCGGTGATGGTTCAACAATTTCGATGCTCTTAATGGCACCACAACTTTTACAGCAAAGCTTATCCCTTATCTTCTCTGGGCTACAGCACACCACTTTAATGGTAACAATGTTTTGCTTCTCATCGAACATCTTTTCGCGAATTTCTCTCGTCCAAAAAAGAACAAACCACGCAAATCCACGAAGAGATGAACTCAATTTCATGATTCCCAATCAAACGCACTCGAATTCATCACCAAGATCACTCCAATTTTCGAAAGAGAATGAAGGAAAAAGGGGGGGGCTGCGAGTACTGAGAGGAACTTACGGGGGAATTTACAGAGAACCTTCTTGACCTTCTTATAGCATTCCTCACACTGTAGATCAACCTTGAGTCTCATTTTTGTCACCTAAACATAATTACCAGGAAGGAACAGATCAGGACTCATCTGATATGATTCATAATTCCATATGAATTATTAAACCGAAAGGTGAAGACTGAAGAGATCAAAAGCAAGTGTACCTTATCAGCCATATCTGAAAGATGAAGAGAGCTCAGATCTGAGAGATGAAAATGGTGGAAGAAATCTTGTGTTTTTCGCGATATTTATACTTGAGTTTGGGAATTCAAACAGGTTTTATAAAATCATCAAATTAGAAATAACTCTAAGTAGGATTTTATTTATCTTCACTGATTTGATTTGACATGGCGATTTCCGTACAGTATGTTAACATCAATAAACATAGGATAAACAAATAAGATATTAAGAGTGTTAGATTTTAATTTTGAAATACCATTGGGTTATATGGAACCCAAAGCTTTGAGGGTGACATTGATATATTGGCGTCAATTTCACGCTGCCTTACACGTTATTGTGCTTGTTTGGAAATACTTAGCCTTCATCTAAAAGTATATTCAATAGTGTTTTTTTGTAAAATGGGATAATCTCTTTCACATATTTATCTCGATTTACATAAAAGTACTTCTTAACCGCTTACAATTATCAATAATAAAAAGCAGCCGAGGATCAATGGGGCCCACCAAAAAGGTTTTATTCGCATGGTTGTAAAAAGAAAAAAGAATCAATTCAACCAAAAAAAGAACAAAGAATCGCGTGGGAACATAGAATCTTTGTATCCTAAGGCTTGTTTGAAACTCACGTTAAAAATAGTTTTTTATGATTTTAAGATAAAATATAGGTTTTGAAGAGCTTTTAGAGATTTTGAGGTAAAATCTAGGTTACCTAGGTTTTAAAAGATTGTGTTTAGGAAATTATTAGTTTTTACGGAATTCGAGACAAAAAATAGACGGAAAAATGAAAGAGATTGAAAGAAAAAGTAGAAAAGAGAAAATTTATTGTGAGAGAGGGTGTGATTTGAAAAGAAAATATATTTTTCAAAACCTAGGTTTTAAACCAAGGTTTTGTATTCGAAGTAATTCTTCTGAAAAATGTGACTACTTGGATAAAATCTAGGTTTTTGGGTAAAACCTTGAAACTAAATTTAGGATCTAGAAATAGAACCAAACAATCCCTTGGTAACCACGATTTGTCAAGGCTTTTATGGCTCACAGAATCTTTTTATCTCAGTAACCACGATGTGTGTTTACATCTTTTTTATAAAACTTTTCTTAAAATAATTTTATAAAAGCAAAAGAACCTTTTTTAGGATAACTTTTAAATAAATTACATTTGAAAATTAATATACTGAGACGTGAAGCTTCAATGGGGGCTTAAACCTTTAAATGGGGACAAATCTTTCGGATGGAGTATAAAGAGTTCCCCAATTTTCTCAAACAGAAATTAAAAAAATGCAAAAACACAGAAAACCTTGTTTTTATTTTGAGTAATTAAAGCAAGTTTATTTTTTTGTTTAAAAAAATTATTAAAAAACAAACTATTTTTATATTTTTTAATTATTAAAACTAGTCAGACTGTTTCTGAAAAGGAAACAAACAAAGCCAAGCTGAAAATATCCCTCTCGCTTTATATCTCTCCCTCATGATACCGGTTGCAGTTAAAGACACGCAAATATATAGAAAGCTGCGCATACATATTGTACAAATCGAAATGCATAAGAATTACTCCCCTTTTCTTTCCAATTTTTTCTCCTGTCTTCTTCATTTCATTAACCTATAACCTATACAAGACATGCTTTACAGATGTGGTTTGATTCAAATTATATAACATTGATTCAATTTTATCTCCCCCATTTGATAGTTTCTTCCTACAATATCCACTGCCAGAAAACACTATAAAAAAATGTCATATTCCTGCGAATTTTTCTGCGGATTTCAATCTACAAGTATAAGGTTCGTAGAAATTTATTTTCCTGCGGATTTGGAATCCGCAAGAAAATCTGCAGATAAAATCCGCATGAAAATCCACTAGTAAAATTCGCAGAAAAATCTGTAGGTAAAATCCGCAGGAAATTTTTTTAAAAAAATATATTTTAATTTATGAACATTTTTAAGGTAATTTTTTTTTTCTTATTTTGATGGAAGAAGACAGTGAGTTTGTTTTTGAAAAGATATGGATATATGATATTTTATAGGGAATGATGTACGTAACCAGTAAGAAAGAACTATATAGTTAAAAGTAACGTTTTGGACAAATTAAAAAGGATAATTGTTGAAACATATATGTAAGGGAGCATCAAATTATTGTCATCATACATCACAAGCTGAAACGATACATTAAGAATTGAACTGTGGCTTATATAATGCTACCAAACTTCATTCTCTTAATCCACATAATTGCTTTCATATAATTAATGATCAGAGTTTGATCATTTAAATTAACACCATTGGCCTTCTTCTTCAAAAGCTTGTCGCCTCTCTTAATAACATACTCTTCCTTGATATAATCAATTAAGCAACACATGATCATCTACCTACAAACCACCCAAAAAGATATAAATCAGTAAGCAACATTGTATAATGGATGAAATTCAAAATGCCCAACTACACAAAGAAAAAACAGAAAAGATCACCACTTTCAGTATCTCAAAGTTCTACAAATAATAGCAGTAACATAAAGCAAATTCAACGAACAGTAATAAGCTTGCACAAAAAAATAGAGCAAGTCTGCCCGATTCCTCCAAGTCTGAGTGTAAAAGAGAAATTCACCAAACAAAAGGCTCAAAATAAAAGTCAAATCAGCTGAACAATTCAGTTTAATTAAAAATTGAATTCAAACTGTGCTTATTAAACTCTACTCTCCATAAATTTTGAGGAATTAAAAAGGTATTTGGGGTAAAGATAATGCTTGGAAAAGGATGCACTGACATGGTTGCTGGGGATGGGGAAACAGCAAAATCTATAAGATAAATGGAAAAGCATAAAACAACATAAGAAACTGATTAGGACCATGAACAACTGATGCCAAGTAGAAAATAAAAGGTTTGAAATTCCCACTTAATCGATAACGCCAATACTTCTGTATAAGTCCTATTACTTTGAAGCTCCCACTTAATTTGGAATGTTAATCCTAAATCATTGACAAGTTTCTAGGTTGCTCATGTTGGCATGTGACAATAAGTCAACAACTACGGACTGGTCTAAAACATTTTTACTAGCTCTAGAAAACCATTGGGTGAGTGTTCTACTGGGTGCTTGATAGTGTTGGAAGATGTCAGAAGTATTCAGTGAACCATGGACCTCCCTAAAAAAATAATGATGCAAGTTTCAAAATTTCGCCATCCCTCTACTTCTGAAATTTCTGAGACAAGCAATTTTTTAATAATATATTTTGCCATTCTTCTGCTTGTTTACTAGTGCCCTTTTCGATACAGCAGTAAAAATCAACACTTGCTTCTGATTCTTCCCTTGTTTGTGCAGCTTGTGAAGCTACTTGGCCTAAGGGAGGCCAATCATATTGAATTTTGTAGAATAAAGCATGCACTTAATGAAATACTGCTGATGCATAGAACCCTGAAGCAATTAGCATCATGGCTAGCAACAACGTAGAAACATTGCTTAATTCCATCTGAAGCATGTCAAGAAACTGCACATTCATCTGTTTTAATTTTTTGACTCTCTGTCTTGCAACCCAGAAGTTCCATCGACAGAAACAGATGAAGGTTCCATTGCTACGGACAATCTGCAAATATTAAATCAGGAAGCTTCTTCCCCTTCTTTTCTGTAATCCCTCGCTCTGAACGAGGGAAGAAAATGTCAGGAGGAAGAAAATGATTGGTGCCTATAACTAACTAAACTTTGATCACCTAAATCAAACTAAAGCCAAAAGACAGTCGCAACAACAAAGTGATAATTAATGCAAATTAACGCAAAAACAAGGTTGAATGGATGTTCTCAACCTACCATATGCCAACCCTTGCCAAAGAACCCTTAATACTAAAAACTTAGACTAGAATCTAGAATTTAAAAAATTGAATAAAAAGAATCATTAATACTAAACTTCGTCTAGAATCTAGAATTTTCTGAGGATCTACCTATAAAACTTAGACTAGAATCGTCAAAGAACCATAGTTAAGTCAATCACATTACCAGCAGCATTTGCAGCCCAAGGGACACCAGGAGCAGCAGCAATAGGCTGTGGAACTGTCTCAGTCGTCCAGGTCTGATCAATGACAGCATTGAAGCCTATAATAGCGTAGTCTGAAGCAACATGTGCTTCCTCTTGTTCCTTGGTCTCTTCGGGTTCTCTGTAGAAGAATAAATCCACCTACACAGAAAAGGTTGAGATAACTTGTGTGAAAAACTTGAAGGAAAACTCCTGATAGGTCTAGCTTCTTCAAGAAACATGTAAAAATATGCAGCACAAAACAACATAAGCTGTCAAAATTTAAGTTGCCAAACAGAAAAGAGTAAAGCAGAAAAGTATAGGAGACAAATATTCTCACATCCGATTCAGGAAGCAAAGTAATACGAGCATAAACTTCATCAGTGTCTGGTTCGGCCTACAAATTGAGGGAAAAAATTAAATTCCATACACACACTATTACTTTTACTGAACGAACAAGAAAATTCACAAAGGGAATCAAAATGGCAGTACCAACAAAGGGAACAAGAAAACCCCTCATCTGCAGAACCATCCTTACCAATCATCAAACCCTAGCTAACCCAGCTTACCAATCATCAACATCGCTAACGAAGCAGCTCGACGGAAGACGCCAGCCGACGACTGTGACTCCACCATGGCTTCGAAGACGCAAGCCGACGACGATGAGAACCCACGAACGGAGGAGAGGCAAATGAGCTGGCGAATGGAGGAGAGGCAAACTGAGAGTGGGCGTGGGTGTGAAATTAGGATGGAGGGTCTGTGTCTATCTTGGTCGAATATTTAGGGAAAAAATCATTCCTGCGGATTGTGAATTCCGCACGAAAGGGTTTCCCGCGGAATTCAAATTCAGCAGCAATGTTTTCCCTTTCCTGCCGAATGCTTATTCCGCAGGAAAGGGATTCCTGCGGAATTCACAATCTGCAGGAAAACATTCCTGCGGATTGTGAATTCCGCAGCAATGTTTTCCTTTCTCTGCGGAAATCACATTCCGCAGGAAAAATTATAATTGCTACAAACTTTTTAAAAAAATAAGAAGAAAATAGTAATTTTTTTCAATTTTTTTAAAAAATTAGTTTTTCCTGAGGATGCAAAATTCGTAGGAAATTTACTTGTGGATTTTAAATCCGTAGGTAATATTTTTTTTCAAATTTTTTTTAAAAAATAGTTTTTCCTGCGAATTTAAAATCTGCAGGAAAGATACCTACGGATTCAAAATCGGCAGGTAATATTTTTTCAATTTTTTTAAAAAAAATTAGTTTTTCCTGTGATTCAAAATCCGCAGGTAATATTTTTTTAAATTTTTTTTAAAAAAATTAGTTTTTTCTGCGGATTTAAAAATCCGCAGGAAAATTTCCTGCGGATTTTTTCCACAGGCATATGGTAATTTTTTACTAGTGAAAATACCATTTAACCACAGAAAATATAGAGTAAATGCATGACGCCATGTTTAGTTGGCAGGTATGGAGCTATGTGTCACGGGGCCATTACCCTCTCCCCCAAAAGACGTCTTCGCAGAGTGCGCAGCGACACTGTGGCCACCCGAACAGTGCCCCCTACTCGTGTCCAAACCCCGGACCGGATCCACGAGGGCTGGGTGTCACAAGGGCCCATTACCCTTTCTCCACAAGGACGTCTTGTGAGGGTGTGCAGCGCACCCGTTTATATAGCCCAGCACCCTCCCGAGCCTCTCCGATGTGGGACTTGTGACATT
>JANTPZ010011300.1:0-14754 GCA_025593235.1 Vachellia pachyceras | reverse complement strand
CACTATGAAATATGTAAACTGAATCTTTCTTATTTATGAAGCTGAAGAGAGACCAAGTGACTGACATTGTTTCTCATTGAAATGTTTGTGTTTCATAGCTGTTTGATGAGATTTAGGTTGCTTTTACAGGAAGGCAAGTACTGTTTTTCGGATGACATATTACCAGACGGATTTAATGTGAGAAAAGGTGATATAATGGTATTCTGCCCTTATGCCATGGGAAGGATGACGTACTTGTGGGGTGATGATGCCGAGTTATTTAAGCCAGAGAGATGGTTTGATCACAACGGAATTTTCCAGCAAGAGAGCTCTTTCAAGCTCACTGCCTTCCAGGTAAGACAAAAGATTTCGATCTGCGGAAGTATTTAGTCAAGTGTCAAAAAATTTTACAATCTTCCAGAATTCTTCAAGCAAGTTAAAAAAGGAAAAAAAATGTCCACCATGAGGAGATAGTTAAAGTTGTTTTTTTAGTTTTTCTGTAAATGAGTGATAAATATTACTTCGTAAATTTTATAAAGGATTTTGTGTAAAGGACTGATAGAAAGGGTCTTGTAAGGAAATAGCAGCTTCTGTTTGTCACAAAAGTTTTTACAAGCTTTGAGATTTAAACTTGTTGATCTCAAGAGCTTGAGACATGGTTGTTGTTGTTGGTGTTGGTGGTGAGATGAACAGGCAGGACCAAGAATTTGTCTGGGAAAGGAGTTTGCATACAGACAGATGAAGATATTTGCTGCAGTTCTTTTGGGTTGCTTCAGATTGGAACTGTCAGATCAAAAGCAACCCGCAAAACACAGGGCCATGCTTACTTTACAAATTGATGGCGGTCTACATGGGCTTGCTTCTCGCAGATTAAGCCTTTGATTTTCTAGCCTCTTGCTCTGTGTGTGTGTGTGTGTGTGAAACAGCTATACTGAAGTGAGCATATTGGTATTTTCTTGAAAGTGCTTCATACACTTCTACATTGATAATAATGGGTTCCTTTGGCATCGTCAAATGTAATCCCATTTAATTGGATAAAAATCTACAAATATATAATGTTGTTATAGTTTGTCATAACTCTATAATAATTATATTTTATAATACGACATTCAGGATAGACGGTAATATTGACTTTATCTATGCGAAACATAGTCGAGAATCCTTTGTGTTTACAATATTAAAAATAACTTACAGATATAGGTGTGTCAGAGATTTTTTTTTCATATCAAGATACTTCTATCTGCTGATTATTCAACGGTTATCTTCAACCCCTAATACTATATATATCGTAGTCCGCTGTGTACATCACAGAAATTCTGCTTTACATAACATAATTGAGTTAAAATGTAACGTAAAGGAAACCTCTTGTTTCATGTAATAAATTAACATGCATATACTGGGTCCGTTTGGCAAAGCAGTGGGATAAGTAACTTATTCGTAGAAGTACTTATGGAGAAGTGCGATTGGAAAATAAGTCAGATTATAAAAGTGATTTGTGTTTGGGAAAGCGGTGGAAGAAATGACTTATTTGGAAAAGTGAATGTGTTTGGGAATATGGTGGGATAAGTAACTTTTTTCTAAAATTATAATTAAAAATATAAACCATGAAATTAAATTAAAATTAAATTGTAACTTTGTAAATTAAAATTAAATTGTAACTTTGTAAATTAAAATTAAATTAAACTTGAAATATCATAAAGTTTGTAATTACAAATAACGGTAACATCGCTAATTGCTATTATAAATAACATAAAGTCTTTAATTTAAATTTATATTATGGGTAAATTTCTTTCTTTGAAGTGAAATCATCCATCCATGAAGAAAGAAAGCTTTAGCGGAGAATGCTATTTAAATTTATATTATGGGTAAGTCTATATGTTGGAACTTGGAAGGGGAATAAAGGGCCCATGAGGAGTGTTGCTCATTCAAGATGAGAAGCACGTGTAGCCTTCAGTTCAATCTCGAAGCTTCATCAACTATTGTATCGTCGTCTCTTCTCTCATCTGCAATTCTGCCACTTTCTAGTACTTCTCTGCATCAGAAGCTCTTCTTCCTCCCAAATTCATATCATAATCGGAAGGGCCTCATCAAGAAATCTCGAAATTCCTTCAGAGTCCAAGCAACGAAGCCCCCGCCCGGTGTATGCCCTCTATCTTTCTCATTCTTGTCGCCAATTTAGCTGTTTCTGTATTATTATTTTGAGACTGATGATCACTGATTTATTTTAGGTTTCTTGCTTAATATGGTGGAAATTTGGAATATGTATGTGTATCTAACTTGAGGGCTTTCTTCAAATAGAATTCCCCAAAGTAGAACCACAGTTTAGAGCTCCATTTCTGTGTTTCATGAATACGGCAGAAATATGGAACTCTAGAGCTTATCGGCAGAAGCTTTGAAGATGAGCTTATAGGTAGAAGGAGTTTATGGGCTAAAGCTGCTTAACGTAAGAAGCGTTCCCAAACAGTTCAGAAATATGTACAGGAAAATAATCGCACTTACGGCACTGTACGTCGCACGTTTGAGCTCCTTATCGCTGCTCCAAACACACCCACTGTAAACTTGAGAAGCTTCATATAACCTAAAGTTATCATTGTTTCTTAGGAGACCAATAGAGGAAATGAGAGGCAACCCTCATGACTCAGTGATTCTGATCCTCACAACACGAGCTTCCACCACACCATCTTCAAGCCTATGAAGCCTCTTATAACCCACTGTGCTCCCTCTCATCACCAATTCACCATCCACATAGATCTCATGGCCTTGGATCCTCTGGTCAAGTCCAGCTTCCTATACCCTCACCACATTGAGGGCTTGTTTGCCATCACTTCCTGAAACCTAGGTTTGGTTTCAAAACTTAGGTTTTAATCAAAAACCTAGGTTTTGTCCAAGTATAAAAATTGTTCTGAAAAGTTATTTTGGTTACAAAACCTCAGTTTGAAACTTAGGTTTTCTCTTTTCTACTTTTTCCTCTTTTTCCTTTTTCTTCTTTCCTACTTCTTTCCTCTTTCCTACTTTTTTTCTTCTTTCTCTCTCCTCTTTCTTACATTCTCTTTCCTCTTTCCTACTTTTCATTCATTCTTTTTCCTCTTTCCTACCCACTTTTTTGCCTCTAAATCCGCAAAAGCTAATAACTTCCTAAACATAAATCACTTATCAAAACCTATGTTTTGTCTTAGAATCTGTAAAAGTTATTTTTTAAAATATATTTTCCAAAACCTAGGTTTTACCTCAGAATCTGTAAAAGCTATTTTCAAAATAACTTCTGAACAAGCCCTGAATCTCACACTCCCATTGTTTTTCCATCTTATCTCAACCCAATACTCCTTCCTTCCTCCTCATTCCTCTTCAGGAGCCCAATATGTCCACAAATGGTCACAGTCTATCATGTTTTCTGGTCCAAAACCACCTTGTCTTCCTCCTCTTTGACTGCTAACCGTAACAGTGCAGTCTTCTGCCAAGTTCTTCTGGAAACTGTGGTGATTGCACTGTGAAACTGCTTCAACCTTTGAGCATCAATGTCAGATATGAGGCCAGTTGTGTTGGGAGGCACATTGAGGAGTACTAAGCAGTTTCTACCAATTGAGTTGTAGTAAATATCGAGTAATTCAGTTACGCTTTTTGGTGATTCTGACTTGTGCCAAAACCATCCTAGTCGAATTGATATATCGTATTCAGCAGGAACCCAATCTGTTCCTTCGGGATCACGTGTGGTTAGGCAGCATCATAAACATATGAATGATCACAAAGAAATTAATCAGTGATTATTACAATTATCATGACAGATCATAGATATGATAACCTTACTTGCACGTCAAGTAAGTAATAATTTCTTGTTAGTTCCCTATCTTCAAAGTGAAATAATCTCAACTGTTCTTGGCTTGGAAGATGAACTTACTTGGTGATGTCAGGATTTCCAATGGAAATAGGAGTTCGATTGATGAGAGACCAACACGTGTCTGATGCGTAGCCTTGTTTATCTCCCACCCACCTCACATCTGGACCTGCATCTGAAAATATGTCAATGGATTTCTGCAACTCCTTCACCATTGAGAACCATTCTTGAAGTAGTACGTCACATTTTGTGCCTTTGGATACTTCGCTCCATCAAACCATATCTCCCTCACTTCTCCATAGCTGCATATTATCAAACACCGACCGTTCATATAATACTACAATACTTAATCCAGAATATATGCCAGTTCTTCATAGAAACAGATGATTAATAAAGAAACACACTTATTGAGCAGTTCTTGAAGCTGAGCTAAATAGTATTCATTGTAAGGTATATCATGTCCAATCTCGAGTCATGTCTATCCCAAGGTGAGAGATAAAGCCCAGCGTCTATTCCTTTTGCTGAAGTTGCATTCACAAACTCGCTCACAACATCTTTGCCATTTTTCCAAGGGCTTCTGGTCACAGAATGTTCTGTGTACTTTGAAGGCCACAGGCAAAACCAGTCATGGTGCTTTGCTGTCATGATCATCAAGGACACTCGAGCGTCTGCTGCCACCGCGGCCCACTGGCCGGCGTTGAGGCCTGAAGGGTTGAAGATTTGTGGGCTTTCATGGCCGTCTCCCCGTTCTCTGTCCGTGAAGGTGTTCGCACCGAAGTGGAGAAACATGATGATCTCTCTTTGTTGCCATTTTAACTGAGGCAGAATCGGCAATGGTGGAATCGGTACAGCTTGCTCATGCACAGAAATGGCGGACTTGAAGAGATGAAGAAGAGCAAGAATAAGAGAGAAGAACAATAATCTCCCCATGATCGATGAATTATTAGATTGTTGCTTCTTCTACGCAGCTACGTAGTGAGTACAAGCGAACTATTCTTTCGCCTTTAACTAAGATTGTTTGCTTCTTCTTCCTCATCATCATCTTTTTGTACTTGTTTACTAGTAGTCATCGAAAGAACCAAAATAGGCATGAAGTAATAATTAAGGTAGCATTTTAGGAAAAATCATGTTTTTATCTCCGTAGTTTTGCTTCATTTGTGGTTGGAATTTTTGTTGAGTCTTTATAAGTTACAATTTTCTGGTTAAATTCTCACTATTAAAATTATTCTCTCTCTCTTTTTTTGCCAACTTCACTATTAAAATCCAAACCATATTATTTGTTAAATCTGTATTGATTTCCTTATACAAATTATATATATTTATATTAAACACAATAATATAAAAAACGTAACGTTAAAATATAACTAATAAACATAAGTAATCAGATATTGACAATAATGCACCAAAATAAAACATAAGAGGCTTACTTATGAAATTTAAAATCATAATATATGAAATCAATTGAAATGATATATGGACAGGATATAGTTCTTTTAATTTTTTTTAAACTTGTTAAGTTCATGAATTATAGAATTTCTGCTTTAAAAAAGAAACTTGAATCATGACATTAATTAAAAGCTAGACTATGTGAGTACGTTTGTCATAAAATCAAATGAACATATGGTTGAGATGCATGAATATTTGATGTCCATTAAATGGTTTCTATCCTTTTACATTATTCATGTATTTATGGATGTATGGAAAATGACCCTTAAGGGCTATGGAAGACAAACAATGACACTCAATCATCTTCATTATGGAAGACAAACACTTTTTACTAAACATGCCACTAACTAAACATGCCACATCAAATTAACATTAACATGCCACTAAACAATGTTTAGTGGCATGTTTAGTGTCATAAAAAAAGTGAGGTAGATGCCACTAAACATGCCACATCAGCACAATGAGGTTAACTAACATTAAACCTGTTAGAGTTGTTAATTTTATGACAACATTGTTAGTAATATTACTCCTCCAAAAACTTCCATAATAAAATTGCTCCTTTTCAAATACTTCAAGAATAAAAATGTAACTAACCCTATTTTATAATGACTCTGATTAGTGACATTTATAAGGAGCCCAAAAGCTCATTCAACAGTGTTTTCGTAAAATGAGATAATCTCCTTGACATATTTACCTTAATTTGTGTAAAAACACTTCTTTATTGCGTTCCCAAACGACCCATACGTAAAGCAATACTTCATGAGTAGATTTATTAAGAAAATATAATATTATATTTTATATTAAAGACATTCTAAAATCTAAAACACATAATATGGTTAGCCATTAGTCTCTCCCAAACTCAATTTGGATATTATTGCAACACATGCATATAATTCGATCACATTATTATATTCATTTTCATTCTTGATTGTTCCATATCAAAATCCCAATGCAATGGAATATTTCTGATTTGTTTCTGTCAAATGCATTTTAGGCCCAGAAATAATATTTTTGGTTAAAGAAAGAGAAAACACCAAGAGGAGGCATACTTACTACTTAATTAAAAGATAGATAAGGATCAATATCTTGATGGATTGGTGGTTGGTGCATAGAATTTGGATTAACTGAGAAGAATGGAAGGTAAGAGAAGGGAAGGTTTGTTTTATATTCAAACCAAAGAAAATTATTGTCCATTTCAACCCATTTAATCTCTCTCTTCCATCTCATGTTGCAACCAAAGCTTTTTGACATTTTTGGTTTCATTGTCTGTTGTGAATAGGTGAGTATGTGACCATTGGATGAATCTCATAACAAATGTTAATAATATTAAGTAATTTTATACTCCCCACTCTAAAATTTAAAACACTATTAACTAATTCATATGAACCAAAAAATGTTAGTAAAGTCATTCAATATGTCTTAAATTGCTCAAATGTACTAATTTTATTCTTATTGAAAATTCGATTTTTAAAAATCTATTTATGATTTCTCTCCCCTACAAAGGGTAAAAGTGGAAAATAATCATTAATTATCATATTAGCCTCTTATATTTTGGATCAAATTTTTTTTTCGAGAAGACTTTTTTATATTTTGAACCAAAGAGATTATATATTTGAATGTTGCATCTAACCTCACGTCCACTCTGACATGTTATTTTCACATTGATTCCAAAGTAATTGTAAAGTAGCCTTTTCATGAGCATTACTTTTTTTTTTTGGTAATAATGACTTGATTGAAGGCTGATTGGATGATTACCTACCCTTTAGCTGCCATTAAACGCTTCAAAGTTGACCTTTTGCTATGTATTATGGCCTGTTTGGATTTGCTTCTCAGAAGTACGTTTATGTGCAGTGGGGGAATCAGGACCTTAGAGTAGTAAAGGCAATTTTTTATTTTCAAACTTTCTAGTATAAATAATTTGAATGGATTCAAATCTTAAAAATCAGTGTGTGCATAATAAAAATCTAATAGTTATTTACATATAAACCAAAAATTTGAGTGGGAACATTTGCCTACATTCAACGTAACATGGCTTCGCCGCTGTTTATGTGAGGTAAGATAAATTTTTTTTTATATACTTACCTTGTAAACTGTAAAACCATGTTAGAAAAACTAAATTAAAGCTTCAAAACACTAATCAAAATGCTTGTTTGAATTGGTGTTTTGAAGTTTTAAACTGGTCAACACATAGCCGGTTGGCATTTTGTCCCAATAATTAATGATTTAAAAGAAATCAAGCTTCCTTAGACTCCATCCAAACACAGTCATAATTAGTGTAGAGTACAAAATATTTAAACCAGAATTACAATAAATGTGAGATGCTAAAATTAATCATCACAGGCATGGCACAAGTGATTGGAATAAAGTAAGATGCTGTCTGTAGAGTATCTGCACCTTTGTTCATGGTGCACAAATCTCAAACTTGTGAGCTGCTACATTAATTCATTTCATGACAAAGGACATCTTTGCTGTAAATTTTATATTTGTACTGCTATTATATCTCAGAGGGCCACGTGTAGAACTTTGGAGGGAAAACTTGAAGACGATCTCTATCAGCAAGTCAAAGGTCAAGAAAGTTAGTTTGGGCACGTACTAAAAAAGATGTCATCTTCTGCTATATTATTCTCCTGCAGAAACTGAGAAGAAGAGGAAGAGAGAACAGGGGAGAGACATGGAGGTTGGTGTAAATCCATTTCCATTCACATTTGCGGTTCACTTTCTGGGTATTGCCTCAATTGCTATGGTGTTGTTTTGGACCATTCACTATCTTGGTGGCTTAGCCTGGAACTCTTCAGACAAAAGCCTCCTCTTCAATGTAACTCCTTTTTCCCTCTCATTCTTCTTCATTGCGTAATCCCACAGTTGTACTTTCATTTTTTCTATGTCTGACTCGTGTTTGATACATACAGGTCCACCCTGTTGTTATGCAAATTGGCCTAATTGTTGTTGGAGGCGAAGGTAATAAAACCACGTCGATAGTGCAATCTATGTCTTATATTAAGGATCTAAGCACTTCACGAAGCCAGTGAGTGAGTGAGTGGCTTCTTTATTATGAACAGGAATCACTGATATTTTTTTTGTTGCACAAAAATAATGCAGCTATCATAACCTACAAATCTCTCGGGTTGGAGAAACAAGTAAAGAAAGTGATACACCTTGTGCTTCATGCCATTGCATTGATACTGGGAATAGTGGGGACTTATGCTGTGTTCTTGTTTCATAATGAGGAACAAATTGCCAATCTCTACAGCTTTCATTCTTGGATCGGAATTGCAGCTATTGTCCTCTATGGCCTTCAGGTAAAACTATCTGCACTGACTCTTTTCTGGTCTTCTAGGTAGCTGCTGCTGTATGCAGAGGCTGAGATTGATAAGCATTCTTGAAACACTGCAAATTTTGGATATAGAAGAACACAACAAAATGAGATTCTGACTGACATGACCTGTGTATGAGTTTCTTCACCCTTGTGAGCTAGCTTTTAATTAGGATATGTTTCTGCTAAAAGTTCTACATTGGAAGCATTATTTTTAAATTCAAACTGATAAATTAGACCAGCTCATGGTCTTATTATCCAAAATTCTCCAAAACCGTATGGGTTAAACACAACTACTGCTTAATACCTGTCACAAGAACTAACAAAATTAACCAAAAACAATATATTAAGACCTAATTGCAGGGAGTGGTGGCTCATTTCTCACCTTTAAAGTATGAGTTTCTGGAGTACTCAAAAAAAAAAAGTGAGTTTCTGCCACGATAAGCCCACTAGCCCCTTTTAGTAAGCAGGCCAAAGAAAATTCTAGCCCAAAAAAAAATACTACATGGAAATATGTGCCGCCAACCATCTTGAACAACAGACTACCAAACATGGCCCAAGAAACACTTCTTAGAGAAGAGGAGAAAATGATGGCCAATAGATATATATATATATATATTCCGTGATGATAACAATATAAGAGTCGTTCTTAAAGTCGAAATATAACATCTCAATCCATTTTATTTCTCAAATTTATAATTTTTCTCTAAAATGTCATTATTGATTGCATATATGAAGGGGGTTTCCAGCTTCCCATCATAGAGCAGTTCCAGTACACGTGATTAATTATAGTACTTTAGGAAAACTAATGTAATAAATCACTAAATTTTTTAAACATTTTCAAATTAATCGTGCAACTCTTATATTAAAGGAAAATGACGTGTGCATATGCAGTGGATATATGGGTTTGTGATATTCATGTACCCAGGAGGGGACCCATCTCTGAGAAGAGTGTCAGCTCCATGGCACAAATTGTTTGGGCTGTTGGTGTATGTGATGGCTGTGGCTGCTGCTCTTCTTGGATTTCTGGAGAAGCTCACTTTCCTTGAGGAGAAGGGATTAGCCAAATTTGGATCTGAGGCTTTCCTCGTCAACTTCACTTGTCTTGTTACTGTCTTGTTTGCTGCCTTTGTTGTCTTCTGTGCTGTCTCAGAGCCCCCTGCTCCGGCATTCCATGACTATGCTCCCATTTAGCACCTGCCATAGTATTCAAACTCTGTGGCATCGTGAATCCGATCACCTGACCGATCCGATCAACCAACTAAACCGGGAGATAATTGACCTTGGGATCAATCAACCATGCTCCTATTTAATTCATATCATAGTATTGAAACTCAAATCAAACAGGTGAAATTGTTTTTGGTATTGAAAGGAGGAACTGTAGGTATTAGTTATTGCTTGTCCGTTACATTTTTTTTGTTTGAGGGAAATAGGTATTGAACGAGAAAGAATAGAGGAGATTTGTGGTCCAATCAAATCAAAGATAGCTTTCAATTTTTATTGTCATTTTCAATGGATGGCTTTTTACCAGTTAAGTAATGTGGAGTTTCAATTGCCCTTTTTGTTTGGTTTATTAGGTGAATTGCATCACGCGGATTCAAAGAGCAAATACAAAATTATTTATTAATCGTTCATCAACAAAATATTTTCGTCAACAACAAGATTTGAACTGTTGATCTTATGATTGTGAGATAATTCTTGACCAACTTAAACTATTGATGTAGTCTTAACGTTTATAACACAATTATAAATTATATTTTTATTTAAGATTAACAATGCTCTGTTTTATTTTCACAGTTTTTACATGAGAATTGTGAGTAACTGAAAGTTTTTGCCGGATCGATTTCATGTTGGAAGATTTAAAAATGTGCAAAGTCATTGTGCCTAATAAAAACTTAGTTATAATTAAACTTCTGTATAAATATAATGGTTGATAATTCAAATGCATGATCTTGTGAATATAAATGAATTACAATTTTTTATTCCGAATGAATGTTGATATGGCTATTATGTTCATCATTTGGTATAAGAGTGAATGGCCAGAAACAAATGATAGGGAATCTTAAATTATCGTAAAGAAACAAGATTCCAAGGAATCTGAATCAGGTTGACATATGAAAAATACATAATACAGACAAAAAGTTAAGAATAACTAAAAAGATGTTTTTGTTGTTACTGTAAATATGTCAATTCATATTAAAATTGCAAGTAGCAACATTTTTGCATCAAATTTTTTCACAGATTTTTGTACTCCCTCTGTTCTTTTTTACCCAATGGGTGTATCCCATTCTGCCTTTCAGGTTTCAATTTTAGAAAGTTCTGTTTTCCATTTAGAATTTATCCTAATAATGTTAAAACATATATACCCAATATTATCATCTATTTAGACTCAAATTAGATAAAATTCATCAAACTTTAAATTGAAAAATAAAATCTCTCCCTTCATAGAATTTTCTTTTTATGAGTCTACAATGCAACTAATGTTGGAAATTTTACTTCGATATTTAAAAATAATAATTGGTATGAAAATTTTCTTTTGCTTAAGATTTTGTATATCACGATTAATCTTTTATCAGAAAAAATCAAATAACCCTATTATCTTTTCTTTAAATCAGGAGGCAGATGCTAACAATATAATAATACAGTTGAGATTTGAATTATATTATAAAATCTAGAAATATCTAATTTAAATCAGAATATAATCGGATCTAAATATCCTAATATTAAGCAAAATGATAATAACAAAATGATTACATAAAAAATAATAATATAAAACAATCAAATCCTAACTAATAATTATTAAGTTGAGTAGGTCAAAACCTTAATGGCTGAAAGCCAATCATTATCTCATATTTATCCTAAATGAATGCAGGTTATGGGTTATCTATATGTATGGTCATCAATTGTCCTAGTTGATGGGGTCATGTTACCTAATGTTGGCTTGTTTAGGTGTGTGGTTCATGTATGATAGGATTTAGATCCTTACCCTTTCAGAGTGTTTCTATTTGTAAATGATTGAAATAATATCTTGGAAAACTGATCCATACATAATTGTATTTTTTCCCAAAAGGCAATTAATTTAACTAATTTTTTAATAAATATGAATTTTTTATTATATATAAAAATAAAGTCTAAAGTATACTTTTAGTCATTTATGTTTGTGTCAGGATTCATTTTAGTCTTTTAAGTTTAAAAAAGTGCACTTTCAATCCCTCAAACTTAGCGCCACTGGTTTCTCTTAACGGAAATTGTTAACTCATCAAATTTAATTTATGATTGTGTAATAAAACGTTGACAAAGTGCACTCAAATTTTAATTTTAATTTAATAATATAATAAATCTGAAATTTTAAATTGTGTAAAATAAAAAAAGATTTCAAATAATAGCGTTAAGTTTGATAGTCAACAATTTTCTTTAAGTGAGACTAACGGTTTTAAGTTTGAAGGACTAAAAATGCACTTTTTAAACTTAAAGGACTAAAATGAAACCTGACGTAAATATAGAAGATTAAAAGTATATTTTAGCCTAAAAATAAATATGTAAATGATGGAGCATCACCAATAAATGACTGAATGCGTGTTTGAAAATCCGTTGGTATGGTGGTTTTACACAAGCCGGGGTAAGCATGTGAGAGGATTTTGTCTTAATTTGTATGCAACGTCATTAAGAATCCGTTTGAGAATACGGTAGAGAAGTACTTTTACTTAAATCGAGATAAATATGTGAAGAAAATCATTTCATTTTACTAAAAATATTGTTGAACGTGCATTTGAACTATACAAATATTTAGCTAAACAAATCCTAAAAAGTGATTGCCAAACACTAGAATCTAGAGGAAAGGAATCTTCCACATTCGTCTCCACGCAACAGAGAGAGCTAAGGTTGAAGATAACCTCAACCTCAATAATTAATTATTTAATACACTAAATTTAAGTCAAATTATTATGAGGTGTTATTCACCCACTTATCAGTTTATTGACGTTTATATATTATACTCATAAATATCATTAATTGTTCTCGAGTCTCGTTTAGCAACAATTTATTGCTATCTCCTAATTTTTCAGACTGTTTGACGGTGTTATGTTCATTTGAAAAAGCGGTAGAGAAATAATTTTACTCAAGTTGAGGTAAATATGTGAAGAGGATTATCTCGATTTGTAAAAGAACACTGTTGAACGTACTTTTAGGAAGCGTAGAAGTTTTGATAAACATGCTCGTTAACTAATTTTTTCCCTTTTTCTGAATTGATGTGTTTTTTTTTTTGGGAAAATTTCTGTTAGTACCAGCATAATGTCATAATTTCGTGCACTACAAATAAAATTAATACCCAATTATCGGTATTATATATCACAAGACATAATATAGGTGTTTGGATAAGCTTTTTTATCTATTAAAATTATGTCTAACAATATTTTTTCTCAAATTAAAATAATCTCATTCACATATTTATCTCAACTTATATAAAAATATTTCTCTATATTTTTTCAAACGGAACATACATCCAACCAACTACTACCAGTGAACGCCGAACTTTGAAGAAAATTCATATAAAAGGCTTCAGGTTCAAAAAATGATACAGTGGTGTGATTTGTGAAAGCAAAATATATTGAGCTTTATAATCAAATAAATACATATTTTCTACTCAAAGTCCATTTTTTTTTAACAAGCACACACATTCTTATTTAATAAAAAATTATTATTAATTTAATTTTAAAGTGAGAATAAGAATAAATGATACTTATAAAAATATTTCCTTCTAAAAGTAAATAAATAAACTGTGTAAAACATTTGTAAATCACTTAAGCCACTTTTTTGGGAGCGTATCTTAACCAAATGAGTTGGAGCTTATCCATTTCCCCATATTAATTTTAAATTATCAATAATCAATCAATAAATAAATTAAAAGTGAGAGAATGTAAGGACCCAAAATATGTCAATCTCAAAATGATCCCTCAAAAGCTGTTCAGTTCCTCTAAAATACCTATAAATAAAATGACCTAACTACCCTTATGTATAAAAAAAGGTAGGTATGACTGAGAATCTGAAATGGTAGAAAGGGTTTTCTTTTAACACGAGGGTAATTGTAGCATTTCACTGAATTTAATTTTTAAAATAATTTTTAGAAATTTAATTTTAAATTATCAATACCCAATAAATCAATTAAACGTGAAAGAATACAATATTGGAAAAATGGGAAATTATGCAGAGAGTATAAAAACATGTTAAGCTTAAAATGGTTTCTGAAGTGAAGTATCTCTTATCAATATAATTCTTGAGATCAGCGGGAAGTTGTTGAGATTGAGAAGCTAATACACGGTATGGGTTTGTTGGGTAGTCCGTTGGGAGAACAGACACAGATTTCAAGATAAATATGTGAGAGGAATTTTGTTTCGATAATCGAAGGAATAGATTTTGATTGCCCAAACGGGTTAACCAAACAAACCTCATGGGGTTCTGGAATTCTTTTTATGCAAGCGTTGCCAAGCTGGAAGCCTGTTGGAAATGGCCTCTAGCAGCCTAGTTTACGGCCAATTTTTAGTTGTTGTTAATTGTGTATGTATATTTTTTTAAATGAGGATATTTGAGTTATTTTATAAAAATTAACCTTTCAGAATATTTTTTTAGAAAAATTCACAAGAATAAAAGTCATTTTAAGAAACAATTTTTTTTAAATTTGTATGCGCCTTTAACTAAAAGAATTTTCTATTAACATCACATATAAGTTAAAATAAAAGTATTAAATCTCTAATAACTATTTTAAAAATTATTTTAAAATTTGTATGATGGTAAGTTCCAACAGTTAGCTTGATATCCTAGCCAACTTCCCTCACTCTCCCTCCCTCCCCCTTCATCAATTCCCGATATTTACTAAATCACTGAAAGCTTCGCCACACCCTTTTTGCTTCAAATTCCCATCGTCGTCGTCGTCAACTTTGTGTAAAGGAATCGCAGCTCAACTCCTAAAAAGGAAAGCTAAGGCATGACGGAGGAGCAACCCAAAGCGCTGGAGGCTCAATCCCCGTCGGAGCCTCCCCCGCCACCACCTCATGAGGTGCCTCCCCCACCTCCACATCATGAGGAGCCTACCCCTAAAGATGTGACTGAGGAGAAATCTGTGACTCCACAGCCTCCTTCCGATGACCTTAAGGCTCTCGCTATTGTTGAGAGTATATACCCAACTCCC
>JANTPZ010011299.1:0-30331 GCA_025593235.1 Vachellia pachyceras | reverse complement strand
TTCTCTCTTTCTCTTTCTTACTTTCCTCTTTCATACCCACTTTTTCTTACTTTTCTACCTCGAAATCTGTAAAAGCTATAACTTCCCAAACATAAATCACATTTCAAAACCTAGGTTTTACCTCGGAATCTGTGAAACCTAGGTTTCAAACCTAGCATCCAAACCATCCCTTAGAGCTTGTTTAGATATAAGGTTGAAAATAGCTTTTACAAATTTCGAGGTAAAACCTAGGTTTTGGAGAATAGATTTTGGAAAATAGCTTTTACAGATTTCGAGGCAAAACCTAGGTTTTGAAAATTTTGGGAAGTTATTAGCTTTTACAGATTCCGAGGCAAAAAAGTGGGTAGGAAAAGGAAAGAAAGAAAAAGTACGAAAGAGGAAAAAGTAGAAAAGAGAAAACCTAGATTTCAAACTGAGGTTTTGTAACCAAAATAGCTTTTGGAAAAATTTTTTTTACTTGGACAAAACCTCGGTTTTGAGGTAAAACCTAGGTTTTGAAATCAAATCTAGATTCTAGAATTGGTTGCCAAACAAGCCCTTAATGTGGTTTAATATTTCCTTCTATTCATATAAAACATGTTGAAAGTAACTTATAAATAGGGTAAGATTAGTACTCTTTCAAGTATTTTCTATAAGACATCTTTGAAAAGGTATTTTCCAAAAATATCCTTTTAAATCACATCCCCATTGAAACCACTTTTTTAATGAAAAAACCCTTTAATATATGTGAATAATAGTGATATAGGGTTGGGAAAAATGGGATACTCCAATTAAACAATTACAAATTTAAAAGATAAAGTTAATTGATGTTTTATATTTAGGACTAAAACTAATATCCTGCACCCTGTATTAAAGGTTTTAGTACGATTCTTCTAAGAAAGAGCGTCCAACAAAGTGGAGGCAAGCCTTAATTTGAAGGAATTTCTTTTTTCCCAATTCAGTTAAAATTCTCTTTCATTTCTCTTAATTCAAAGTTATTTTTGATGTATTTATTTTAATTTCTTTATTTATTAGTTGTAGACGTTAATGTTGTCTTCCATATTTCTCTCAACTTTTTCTTAGCATTCAATTCAGTCAGACATGATGTAAAATTGAATTACACCTGGATTATACAGGCGGGGATATTCATAAATCACCAATTCATTAGTACAACAGATACTTTTTATGTTCATTTCTTTAAAATTGTCTTCACATTATTTTGTGGGTACATGTGAAAGACATTACAAGTATTTGAATGTGACATCATTTCGAAAACATATGTGAGAAGTAACATTCCCAATAAAACGAGCATGCAGGGTTAACGTGAACAAGTTGATATGTTCTTAGGACAATGTAATGGTGCTTGGGAACACTTTTGAACTCTCCAAAAACTCGTTTAACAGCGTTTTTTCGTAAAATGAGATAATCTTATTACATATTTACTTTGACTTACGTTAAAATACTTCTCCACAACGTTCCCAGAGGGATACTGTATAAGCCACCTGCCTTAGCCCCATTTGGCAACACTCACACTGGAGTTCCAAAAGCCCGTTTAACTGCGTTAAACGATATAATCTTTTTTACATATTTACCTTAACTTACTTAAAAACATTTCTCCAACGCGTTCTCAAACAGACCCATTATCTGTTACTGGACAGAATTTTTGTGAGTGTGTTTTTTTACATTAATTAACACCTTTAATACTATTTTTTTATGGCGATTCAATCCATGAGAGGGTCGTATCTTTCACTAACTATGGACTTTTCTAGCAAATAATAACTTTACATGCTAAGCTAATGAGAACTATCCAGATCAAATTTAAAATAGTTTAGATTTAATTTTTTACTTTTATTTAACAGCTAGAGTTTAAAAAACATTTTGAAGTAAAAAATATTGATTAATTTTTTTAGAATTTCAAATCAGGCAAAAAAAAAAGAAGAAAAGAAAGAGGAAAGATAAAAGGGATTAAGGAAGGAAAGAGAGAAAAGAAAAGATAGACTAAAAATATGTGAAGTTAACAGGCCCATTAGAAGGTTCCAGTACGATTCTTATAGGAAAGAGAGTCCAAGAAAGTGGAGACGCGCCCAAGTTATTGTTGATGTAATTATTTTAATTTCTTTATTTATTAGTTGTAGACGTTAATACGTTGATCTGTCTTCCATTTCTCTCTTAGCTTTTTCTTAGCATTCAATTCAGTCAAACTTGATGTAAATTGAATCACACCTCGATTTTACAGGCGGATATTCATGCATCACCAATTCATTCTTACTACCGTACCCATTTGAGAACACGGTACAGAAGCACTTTTAAGTAAATCGAAGTAAATATGTGGAGGAGATTATCTCGTTTTACGGAAAAACACTGTTGAACGTGCTTTTGGAAGTAAATAAGCTTTTCCAAATAAGTACACTTTTTAGATTCATTTCTTTAAAATTGTCTTCACATTATTCTGTGGGTACATGTGAAAGACATTATAATTATTTGAATGTGACACCATTTCGAAAACATAAGTGAGAAGGAACTATTGGAATAATCCAACAATGAATCACATGTTACACTTATATATGGTGCTATTATTTCTTATCCCAACCCAATTTATAAAGTGATATATTTAAATTTAAGGAATTAAGTAGACTCAATTAGGTGCCATGGACAAATATATAGTAAAGCCCAATTTGGTGGCCCATATTCATTGATGTGATGAATATTGAGTCCCCTATAAATAGAGGGCTATAATTCCTAGTTAAACTAGAATTATCATAATTGTTGTCTTACTTCCGTATCTGTAGATGACTCTTTTTCTTCCTAATGATAACCTGGTTGATCAACTCGTTCCGACAACCACATTCATATTAGCCGTTCCAGCGAATCCATATATTTCATTAAAACCCAACAGTAACCTTCCCAATAAAACGAGCATGCAGGGTTAACGTGAACAAGTTGATTTGTTCTTCGGACATTGAATAAGCTACATGCCTTATCTGTCATTGGACAGAATATTTTGTGTGTGTGTGTGTGTGTGTGTGTGTTTTTAACATTAATTAACACCTTTAATTTTTTTATGAGAGGGTCTTATCTTTCACTAACTTTATGAACTTTTCTAGCAAAAAATAACTTTACATGGTAGGCTAATGAGAACCATCCAGATTAAATTTAAAAAAGTTTAGATTTAATTTTTTTTACTTTTATTTAAAAGCTAGAGTTTAAAAAACATTTTTCAATTAAAAAAAGATTGATTAATTTTTAGAATTTCAAATCAGGCAAAAAAAGGAAAGAAAAAAAGAAAGAGGGAAGATAAAGGGATTAAGGGAGGAAAGAGAGAACAGAAAAGAAAGGCTAAAAATATGTGAAGTTAACAGGCCCATTAGAAGCCAGGACCACTGGACATGCCTTTGAAGGCCTCGTTGTTCATTGTTTGAAGTCTTAGCCCAGCAGCTTCTATTGCTATTTTCTCTTGGGCTTAAGAAGCATCTGATGGTGGGTTCAAGCATATTGTCTTGAAGTCTTAGCCCAGGTCTCCTATTTTTATCGGATTCAGAAGTATAAGCGATGGCTGTTGTGTTTAGCGAAAGGAGATAGTTCCTCACAATGTTATTAATGAAAGTTCGATTACCCGATGGGAGAGATATCCGCATTCAGTGTCGGGCAATAATTTGAACATGATTACCTCAAACGTGCTTTAACAAAAAATGTATGCAATTATGGAGGCCTGAGAATCAGCAATGGATTAGATAATTAAAATATTGGAAATTTAATTTAAGCTTAGCATCAACCGAAAAAAAATGTGTTCCATGTAGAGAGCTAAGATGACAGCTTTAGCTGCCACATGAGACTATGTACTAGTGAGTGTTTATATGAGCTTGTTTGAATTATTTTGCGCTCTACATAACAATTACATCAAACGCAATAATTACAATAATCAGGAAATTCCTAACTGTAGTAATTGAAATTACAGCTGATTCTGCGGAATATATTTTCTAAAAGTTGCCATTACTGTATTAAGAACTAGGCATCTAACTACCTTCTTGCCTGAATTTTTTGCATTGTCATACAATTAAAATTTCAATTTTATTTTGGCTGATAATGCTTTATTTGATTTTTTTTTTTTAATTGTGAATGTTCTGCTACTGTAAAGTCTGAAATCCCCTTTTCTTCTGCGTGTAGGATATGATGTGTACCTAGTACGTGGCTGTGTGCGGGATCTTATTCTAAAGCGAACTCCAAAGGACTTTGATATTATAACTTCAGCCGAGCTCAGAGAGGTTGCCTTCATCTCATATCCTCTTGTTGTCTTCCAATTCATTATCAACGTCAAAGTTTATTGGGAGTCTCTTTGGACAAGTGGCTATGTTAATTAAGAGCAGTCATACGTACAAGCACAAGTGTTTATTTCGGCTTATATTGTTTGTAACATAGACCATGTACAGAAGTTAATTTCATGCTATTTCATGTGAAAGTTCAAATTGCTTGATGTTTCTGGGTCTTAATATCTTTGTGAGTCTTGATTCAATTTGTAGGTGATGAGAACATTTTCATGGTGTGAGATAACTGGCAAACGATTCCCTATATGTCACGTTCATGTGGATGGCACCATTGTTGAGGTTGGTATTTTGTGTAACTTTTAAATTTTATCTTTGTATAGAACGATTTGTGTGATTGCTTGACTTTATCCTATTAAGGATGGCTTTTTCAGCAATTATACATCAAGCATGATTCTCTCCTTTTTGATGAATTATGATAATTTTATTAGCCCATTCTATTAGGTTTCAAGTTTTAATACTGCTAGACGCAGGTTGGGTGTGGATGCCTATCATGACATTAAAGGGCCCACTGGCTGTGATAAGAAGGACTATCTTCGATGGAAAAATTGTTTGTATTCAGTGCTTGCATTTTAAAAATGGGAAATCTAATTTCTTTTTCACTGCAATTGTTTGCTGTGTGATCTATCTCTATTTAGAATTTGCAATTCATGGTTTGTGCCTCTTCTTATACTGGTAATTAACTTATGCTCTTCCAGGTTGATGTTTGATCCTTACGACAAAATTGTATATGATTATCTGGGAGGAATGGAAGATATTAAAAAAGCTAAAGTGTGCATGTATCTCTTATCATCTATGTTTTTATATTTTTGCTTACTGTCTATCTGGAACTTCCTAAAATAACTTCCTGCATGAATAGGTGCGAACTGTAATTCCTTCAAGTATTTCTTTTCAGGAGGATTGTGGTGAGATTTTCCTTCATCAGTAGATGATGTGATAAAAATTATAATTCACTTCACTTCCCCCTTTTTGCATAAGAATTGCCTAATTTTCAAGGAATATCTAACTGCATTTTCTGCAGCTCGTATCCTGCGAGGAATTAGAATTGCCAATCGCTTAGGCTTTGGCCTTTCCAAGGAAACAGCTCATTTTGTAAAAAATCTTTCTTACTCAATTTTAAGGCTTGATAAGGTATATAAAGTATTTTTCTCCCTTATTATTTATTGCCGTGCATGTGAATATTTTGCCTGAGTTCATGCTTTACATTGTTTAGGGTAGGCTTTTGATGGAAATAAATTATATGTTAGCTTATGGTTCTGCTGAAGCTTCATTAAGTTTATTGTGGAAATTTGGACTTCTCGACATTCTTCTTCCCTTTCAGGTGGATACACTTCTAGATATGCTTCATTTTTAATTTTATGTCAGTCTTAGTCTATTTAATTTAAGTTCCCAATGCAGGCAGCTTATTTTGTTCACCATCGATTTCGTAGACAGGGCAAGGGAACAAATTTGCTTTTGGTATACCTCTCTTAAGATTAGTCTTTATAGATTGACATCAGCACCCCCCCCCCCAAAAAAAAAGAAAAGAAAAGATAGAGAAAACGTAAAAGAGCACCAAAAGAAAAATGTTATTTGTTGGTAAATTTCAAGGTTGGAAATCCATAAAATGCATGTCTTCCCCCTTTTGCACTCTTGAATTTGTTCCTAATATGAACTGCAATATGCAGCATGATAAGGTGAGATCCTTGGTTCTATTGCCTAAGGATCAGTGAATAATTATCTTTATTTAACTATCTAAGAATCCCGATCTAAGAAGCATCAGCGTAGTTAGACTGTCTTTCTTATTTTTACTGTCCGAGCTTGTTAGGAACCTGCAAATCTTTCCCAGATGCTATATTAATGACAATAGCAACAAAAGACAGGGAAATCACTCGGTTTGATATCTATAAATAACAAAATGCACTGAATCAGTTTCACAAGGCAGTTACTGTTCCAACCAAAACCCAACTCCCTATTACATGTAGCAGTCAGTCACAAAAGTACTAATTACACTGAAATGGTAGAGAGCACGAACAAGGCAGTGACTCTAGTGTTCAAAAGGCCAGAATGCTCCTCACACTACACTTTTCTCTGAATTAGCTGATTTGCCCTGCTCTCCATACACATGCACACCAACCCCTCAACTTCCATATATATAATCTATCATATGGATGCACATTTGTCAGCCTTGGAGTAGGACGCGTTGGGAGGTTTTTTCTAATTTGGATATGGCTCATCAGATATTTTAGTATGATAATATTTTGTAAATGGTTGGGTGTTTATTTAACTAGCATATAACATAACTTGACAATTTTTCATTGTATCTCTTGGAATTTTATCTGCAGTCATTCCTGTCCAATTTGGATGCACTCTTGGCGCCTGATCGTCCTTGTCATAGTAGCTTATGGTAAGATTGCGCCTACAACAATGCCTTTTTCTTGTTTTACTTTGTTAGCCATATGCTTATGAAGGTGTCTAATTTTCTATAAGAAATTAAGACTTAATTCATGATATGTCTGCATCATAAGTGCAGTCAAATATCATCATTCTATAGGACAGCACATGTTTGAAGTCATAAATTAAATTTGTAAGGCCTTTCTCCCTTCCTGGGTCAGTGGTAGGAAATAGCTTCTGAACATTATTTTGCTTCTATTTTGATTCTCTGGGTCCCTTGAGATTGTTATGTAAGTTGGGTCCAATGAGCAAGATACGCATGAATTTTTGCTTTCAGGGTCTGTATCATAGCCTTGCATAAAGCACTGAGTGATAAACCGAGGTATGCCTCAGTGGTTGCTGCATTTAGTCTTGGGGTCCATAATGGTGGAGATTTGTTAGAAACAATAAATATAGCAAGGAGGATCAATAAATCACATGATGCAAGGTTCCTGAATTGTTAGATTCATTAAATATGGATCACGAGGAATTAGCTGAAGAGATTATGGATCTTGCAGATTCTGTTAAAGGTTCTTTGTTGCAGATGACAGATGAGCGATTTGTGTCTCAGGCTATGGCTGCCTATCCTCAAGCCCCTTGTTCAGATCTGGTGAGTACCTTTTCCCTTCTTAAATATATAAACAACTGCTACCGGACAGTGTTATCATGTAGATGGAATGCGCTACAATATTTTAGGACCTGGATTTGCTCAACATTTCAATACTAAAATGAATTTATAACCTGCCCCTGCCGAGATTGCACACACTATAATGCACAGACATGAAGGGAGAGTAAATGTAAACCAGTATAATGGAGAGAATGTAACATCTGGATTTTGATTCATTCAGATGACGTGTTGCCTGCAAATGAGCAAGACTTTTGTGCATATCTGTCTTAAGGACAAAGAATAGCCACTGTGAAAAAAAAGAGCCAGAAAGAAAGTCACTCTAGGCATGCAGTTCAGATGATGCACGACTTGATGTAGAACATTCAATTAATAGTAATGGTATTTTTAAAAGAGTAAAAACCAATGAAAGTGAACTTGGCTGGAAGGAATCTTGTGGTGAATGCTTTGAGTACCAATTCATGTTGTGCCAATGGCCTCGTAGCCTAATGGCATGGAAACTACCCTATAAATGGGAGGTCATGGGTTTAATCCCGCTTGTAACTTCAAGTTGTTACTACCTACCTCCTCTTGATTAAATAAAAAAGGCAATTCATGTACTTTTTGTTCGATGATGTTGTCAAGTACACAAGTTCCCCAATCAACTGGACATTTAATTACAACAAGCTAATTAGTCGGGGGTTTCCCCGTTAATATTATGAACAAATGCGTTTGGATTGACACTTGGTTTGTACTCTTGTTTGCGTAAATTTCTCAGGTGTTCTTCCCATTAGGAGTTTACCTAAAAGCTCGCAGCATCATTGACTGTGTGACAGCAAGCGATGCTGCAAAGAAATGTGTCAAAGCGTGGCAGAAAAATTAATTACGAGTCCTTGGCTGCCGGCGACCTGCGGGAAATACGGCATGTTTTGGCGAGGATTGTATTTGATACTGTATACCCATTACGCCTATTTCAGCAACAGTCATAAATGAGTGCATCAAGGCTGGCTTGATTTTTTCTTAGAAATTTTGTGAGAAGAATGATGCAAGATACAATTCTATCAAGCAAATCAAATCAACTTGGAATATAACTATGGTGAAAGATTTGATTTTGCCTTTGGAATCAGTCAAACCATGCCATATGCAATGTAGCAGAGTCAATGTAAGCTAATAATAAAGTCTTTTTGGGTTTAAACAGATACACATTTATTGATATGTTTCTTTTAGGAATACATTAATAGGAAAATTAGTCTTTTAGTTTTTTAACTTTTAATTCAATTATAACTTAATTCTTGAACTTTGACTTGATGTAACTTAACCTCTGAACTTTTAACTCTATTATAACTCATACTTTGAACTTTGATTTACTTTATCTTAATCTATATAATTTAAACCATTTTATAATTTGGGTTAGTAGGATTTGGGACTACCAAAATTAGGATAGGTTACAAGGTTTTAAAAAATGCTTAAAATATGCTATTCTTACTAATGGGTAAACATTGGGTGCTTAAAAAAAATTGCAATGCCCCCGGGTTGTAGATGCCATGCACTGATTGATAGTATTAAACATGGGGAATACTTGAGTTTGAATTTGCTATTAGTGTTAAATATTTTCATTTAAAAAATAAAAAATAATTTTTGTGGTCTAATTCCGGGTTTGTAAGCGTTTTTACCTATGATAATGTAGGCTAAAATTTTTTGTTCAAACAGTTTTTTTACCTATTTTATTCACTTACATTTAACATTTTCTATTTTATGTCCTATAATGCGTTCATGCATATTACATTATGATTAATTTTACTTTTAAAAAAATAATAAAGGTTTGGTGAGTTGGATTTGGACCTCCCCAGAATTAGAATAGTTTCCAAGGTTTGAAAAAAATGCTTAAATAAGTGTGCATATTAATACATGATCGGACTACTTTTTGAAAATTGTATTTTGACAAATCAAATTATAAGTTAAATATTCAAACTTGCTGTTGCAGGAATGACAAATCCAAAGTAGTCATCCTATTATTAAAATTTAGTGAGTGATCAGTTTTTTTTGGGCAAAGAATTGGTAAATAGATTGGCATTTTATTTTTAGTATATGTTTATAAAAATAAACATAAATGATTTCGCTCAGTGGAATAATGTTATTGTATTCTATATGAAAATAATTAACATAAAATTTAGTAAATTATACTATTTGTAAATTATAGGCAAGGGTCATTCAACATTGTGCAATAATGAACAAAAAAAATCATTTCTGGTTTAAATAGATTTGCAAAATGAATTTGAGAAGGGGAATAATCACAATTAAATTATAAGCAAGAGAAATTATATCCGACAGATTCCAACGATTTATCAATAACCTCTTCGACTTGTTATTAACAAATCTTTGAAACTTGTCAAATATTATTTTTCTCATTTAAAACCTAATTATGATTCTCCTGAAAAAATGTGACTGCTGAAAGTTTCCCTATATCTGTAATAACCAATATTGTGTTCACCAGAGCTTCAGAATCATGGATTGGTAGCCAATGCGGCAACGGGAGTGGGAGCTCCACCAGTGGTAGGCCTGAAAGAACAAACAGCCAATTCATATTATATGTTTAAAATGCCATAGTAATTATTTTTTCCCCCAAAAAGCAGCATAACAATTATTATGCCCGTTTGGAAACACGGTAGAATAATACTTTTATGCAAGTCGAGGTAAATATGTAAAGGAGATTATCTTGTTTTACCGTAAAATACTGTTGAACGTACGTTTAACTTTTCTAAATACTCCACTAAACAAGCCAATTGACTTCACGGGAGGCATTAAGAAAATAACATATAAACAATTTTAATGATTCTTGTTTTTAAAAGAAGAATTAAACAAGGAATTTATTTTGTCTTTTAACATAAGAGCTACTTAACTGATTTGGATGGATAAATTAAGGGAATGAAATAATTACTCTTGGTGATGATGAATAGAAAAAAAAATTGTTAATGAAATTCAATGACATCGTGCTATCCATATAACACGATAAGATTTGTTGCTGTAAGAAAATGAAATAAATCAGCTAATTATAAAAAATGTGATTTGATCATTTAAAAATACTTCCATGCAAGATTAGGTTATATATTAGTATATAAAAAAAAGTTATTAGTTGAAAAGAAATTGACAAGGAGGGTAGACCAGAGGAGGAGTCACTTACAGTCCGACAGTAACTTTGAAAGAGTCATAGATTCCCCATTGTGCCCCTGTTAGGGTTCCAATCATCACTATACGTAGAGGAAGGCCGCGAGTGAAAAGACCCCACAGCCCCAAATTCTTCACAGCCTGCAATAAATCCACCAATCAGAATTCTCAGCCACAGTGATGAGCATTATCAAGAATGAAGGTGAGTCCTGCTCTGTTTTTAACTTCTAATCTATAAACTCTCTAGTCAATCAAATCTAAATTTAAGCACTTTGGCTATAGATAAATATTTTTGGACTTACATCACCAACAGTGGCTCCCTTGGCATTGTTGAGAAAAGAGACAAGGTTATCAGCAGGGTGAGAGACTAGTGCACAGAATATGCCAGCCACATATCCTCCTGCATAACTCACCCCAAGCTGCAAACCTTTGCTGCATTCCTCTTTAGGGGTAGGGATGATGTGTTTGTACATCATCTCCACAATATTCTCAAAAGAAGAAAACTTCATCATCGTATCTGAAAGCATTCAATTAATAGAATAAGTCCAAACACTAGGGAAGTAAGAAAAAAACAAGAGCTCAATCATAGAGACTTGTTAGTATAAGATGCTAAGTTTTGTATTGAGTAGTATAGTATGCTTAATTTTTATTTCAATCGTTTGATTTTCCTACTTTAACAACTAACTTTTAAAGTAAGGTTCCAATCCCATTTAGATATCTATCAAAACCGTAAAGGTCAATAAAGATGGAAGAAACCCAACTTACATGGAATCTGACGCCCCCATAAAGGAATGATTCTCTTGTACAACCTACACATTGAAAATTGGATCAAAATGAGATTCTAACATGATACAAACTTGATGGTATGGGATACTAAACATCACATTGGCTAGTATGAAATGCTCAGTAAGGTTATTTAAGTCAACTGGTTCTAGAATCTTAACAGCTAGCTAGCTTTTAGGAAGGATCAATGTCTCATTCAGTTACCCGTCAAAATACGTCAGAAATAAATGATAAGTGAAGAAGGCAAATGAGATGAAATATGATCATACCCAAGAACACCTTCAGCTCTAACAATTTTGGGGAGGCCATCGGCTAAGCCACGAGCAAAGCCAGGCTGAGTTTGTACGCGAACCTTGACGGCTTCCATTGGGCAAAGGGCAACACCAGCAATCACCTCTGCTGAAGCTGAACCAGCAAGGTATATCAGTGTCTTGTACTTGGCTGCATACTCAGGCCCAGCAATGTCTGAGTAGTACTTCTTGAAGAACTCGTAAAATCCATACTTGCAAGCTCCTTGTGCACTGTAACCCACCAAAGTTGGCGCCCAACCCTTAAAAAGACCCCTCACCCCTTGCTCCCTCACAGTAACACCAAATCCTGACATGGTGCTTTTATACCTTCCCGGATCGATCTAAAAATAATAAGGTCTATCAATATATATATATATAAGGTTTTACTTAATGACTAGATAAAGTTGTCAAAAGTTGCAATCACCATGCTTCACGGCAAGGGAAAGCGTGAATATAAGCCTTATCAACCATACAATACAGGTTCTGTGGGTAGAAAACTAGAAATCTTTCATCCATATATACTAGATGGCTTTTCAATATATGAGTACGGGCATTTCATAAATTGGATACAAGATAGAAGCAGAGCAATCAGAGCATATACCTGCATGTTACATTTGACGACATCGAGAGGGGTGACGGCCATGTGGGTGGGACCGGTACACAAGGCCCCTCCGATTCCACATGCAGCGTAGTAAGCCGGAGAAAACAACTCGATCTTCTCGTTCGGCGATGGGATCACAAAACTCCTTCCCGGCTGAGCAACGGAGGGGGACGACGTTGGTGGTGACCAGCCTTGATTCTTCTTCATGATCACCGAATGGAAGAGGGTGTTGGATGATGATGATGGTGATGGTGATGGTGTTGAGTAGAGGAATTCAGGGACGAGAGAATGGCGACACTCGTTGGACGGAGCCATTGTGAGTGCTTCAGAGCGTCCGTGAATTGAATTGGGAGAAAATCCGAAGGTCTGTATGGAGTTGGTTGGTTTGGAGATTGAAGATGAAGGGCTTTTTTAAAGAAGGATCTCTTTGAATTGGCGCGCACTCATGTAAAACTGTTCCTGCTGGGAGACGTAGTTGACCGTTGACCATTCCATAGACTATTCGTCTTAATTATTTATTCTTTTTAGACACGATGCATATATGCAATAACAAAGGGTGGAAGCAAGGAATGAAGCTAGGAAATTTCCACCTCAATACTATACTGTTCACCCCTCCCTCCAAAAAAAACAACCAAAAAAAGACTGCTTATTATTGGCAAAATAAGTCTATATAATTTTCGTTACTAGTTATTAATGTTAGCTTACTTTTTTTTGGTACAAATTAAATGAAAGCTATGATTTTCCATACAATCACATGAAGAAAAGCCGTATATGACATATCATAAAGGGGCTGAATAAACGGGGGGATGAAAAGATCAATGTTATGTTTCATTTTATAGTTATTGAAATATGATTTCGCATGCATTTATATGAATTCAATTTACTACTGGTCAAGTTTTTGATCATTCTATAAATATTTTGTACAGTAGATACATAAAAATCTAGATAGGGCGTCCATACGCAAAGTTCTTGGAGAAAAATAAAGATGCATTGAAAGTATTATGTATGTGTTGGTGGTCAATTCATAGTGTTGCTAATTAACGAGAGATAATTAATTGCATGAAAGCGTTACGTTTGACTGAAAAGCTGATTGAGGCGGCTTTGCGTGGAGTTCAAGGCTAATGTCGCATTAGATACGGAACCCAGAAGCATGCATGTCAAAAAATTCACAACCACAAATTATGACCAAGTCAATCGCCACCTGTAACACCCTGGCCTTATAAAAATAAATAGGCTATTCAATTCAAAGTTTGAGTTCTACTTCGTCATTTGAAATATTCCATCTAGATAAAATTATAGAGAGTGAAGTGTTTTTATTTGCGACATAAACCCATAAAACTCAAGGAGTAATCAATTACAACTTGAGTTCCTCTTGTGATCTTTCAACATGAATACGCCTCATTCTTAAACCATTGCACTATCCATCTCTATCAAAGAGAGGTTGATCACTGTGAGCATGCATCTCCATGGTAATGAGCAGACCCGTGAGACAAACCCCAATCAATTAATAGTCCTTCCATGGAAGAAATTAAAGAGAACGCAGTGGTGGTGGTCATGGTGGGAGCCACTGGGGGCAGAAATTCCAGGCTCTCTATCGACCTCACGGTCATTTTTCCGGCACAAATCATCAACTCCGACAAAATGCAGGCCCACGAAGGCCTTGAATATAGTCACCAACGAGGGGTTCCTCACCATTTGTGAGGAACAGAGAACCTTAACTCGGAGTTCAGAGCCTCCCACTTCCATGACGCGGCCGGCTTTACTCGCCCCCAAGACAATTACGTTACGCGAACAGCTTCCTTCCGATCATCGTGGGTAGATCCAATTCATATATATATATATATATATATATACTGAGGCACTAATCGACGACGACTATAAATTCCGATCAAGGCATGATTTTTTTTCTCTAGGTAGAAGTGTTGTCAAAGCCGATGCTCATGGCCATATAGGTAGATCAGATCTTGGAGAGTGTATTGGCAGATTAATAGAGTTCATGAGTTGGATCAGTATTTTTGAAACGAATCATTTATTAGGGATGAAGGAATCAAGTGGAGGTTAATGGTAGAAGCGGTGAATGAAATTAAGGAAAACGTGTACAAATTGGCACGAAAGCAACAATGGAAGATTCAGAATAATATTACCTCAACCAGAATTTATGATCGTCGTCATCATTAGTGCCTCAATATATACGAGTTTGATCCTCCCCACGATGATCGGTATCTGTCCCCTAGCGGTAATTGTCTCTATGGCAGGTAAAGCAGCTGCGTCACGTAAGTGGGAGGCTGTGAACTCCGAGTTAAAGTTCTCTGTTCCTCGCAAATGGTGAAGAATGAGGAACCCCTCGTCGGTCTTCCTCGGTGATTTTGTTGGTGACCATGTCAAGCCCTTCGTGGACTTACATTTTGTCGGAGTTGATGATTTGTGCAGGAAAAAAGGTGGCCACATCGATGGAGAACCTGGACTTTCCGGCGCAGGCAGCAGTGGCTAACATGACCACCACCACCTTCTCTTTCTTCCATGGGAGGACTTTTAATTGACTAGGGGTGCTGTCTCACAATATTTCAGCTCATTGCCAGGACCAAAAAAAAACCTACCAAGGAAGCTAATACAATACCAAGAGGATGAGATATATGTCAGAATATGTGGTGAAAGCTCACGCGAGGAACTAGTATCGAGTTTGAGGATGTCGGAGGAGAGGCTAGATAGTGAGGTGCTTTTACCATTTACAAAGTAAATGTATGAAGAAGATTATCTCGTTTTATAAAAAAATACTATTGAAAGTAGGTTTGACTTTTCTAAATGTGATTCTAATCAGAGCCAACATAACATCTAAGAAAACTTTAAAGATGTTTGGTATTATCAAGTTACAAAGCCTTGACGATGGAATGACGAAAGAAGACTAACATATAATCTTTAGAAGTGATGACAAATTAAGTACTACTACTAAAGTAATTAATGGCAATTAAAAGAGTGGCTCGATTTCCACATGTTTTAAGCCAATGAAGCCGTAATTTCAGCTTCGTATTATCACTCATTAATACTGAAAAAATAAAAAAAGAAAGTCGTAAATTAAAGGTAAAGACAAAGTGGTCCTCCTGCTGAAGGCTGTGGTAGTTAGTTGTTATGATCCATCTCTTCAACATACGGATTCCAATTCACCAAAAGGCGAGCACACCCTTGATCATCAATCTAATGTGAATTATAAGTATCGCTCATCGTACAGATAAAAAAACTACAAATTTAAAAGATGGAGTGAATTCAAATATCATATTTATGATTAAATAGATCCCATGTTGACATTATACATTTAGGATATGGGATAGTGCAATTTTTAACTTTATATATGAATTTTTTTATCTGTTTTACTAAAATTATATTGTTTTAATCAAGATTTTTTAGGGTTTAGATATTATTCTATTAGAGTCAATCATATAAAAGATATTACTAACTTTTAAATGTGGATATTTCTCTCAATGGGATTCAAACATAAATTTGTTACATTGTGAAACGACCAATTTCTTCCACCGATATAATTCATGTTGATGTCATGATTGGTTTGATCCTACAATGGTTATAAAAATTGGAAAAATTATTTTTTTGTTTTATAATTTTAGTTCAATTATAATTCAATCTCCCTACTTTGAATCTATGTAACTTAATCTTTACTCCTTATAATTTTAACTCATTTGTAACGATAATTAAACTTTGGCTCACTGTACTTCAATCTCTATAATTTTAATCATTTTATAATTTAATCCTTATAAAACTATATGTGTGTTGCATTAAGTGAAAGTTCAGATACTGGATTATAAGTGAGTCAAAAGTGTATGATAGCATAACATGAACGAAGAGTACGTATTGGGTCAAAATTATATATATATATATATATATATGTATATAAAAGAAGATTCATTTTTCCAAAAAACAAAATACCAGTTCTGCAGTCAGTTAGTGCAAAGAAAAAATCTTCACTTTTCTTTTGCAAAAATAGTCTTAACTTTTTTATACCAGTCATCACCAGCAGATACAAATAGCATAAGAAGTCATACTCTAGATGGTGTTTTTCTCCCCAACTCCCCCTCTCTGTTTTGTTTTAGTACTACTATTTAAACTCTATTTGAATCATGAAGTTTCCTTTTCGATCCAAAATGCTAAGGACAAGGAAGCTCATCGCCTTTAAGCTGAAAAACAACACTGACAAGCATGACTGAAGAACACAGAAATTTTAAGTAAGTTTGATGGAACTTGGTGGACTGTAGACCCTACGATGGCAAGTGAATATAGCAGTGGGAATCCTTAAAAAAGAGAGGAGAGCAGAGGGGAAAAAAAACTAATGCCTTGTTTGATATGGTGGAAATGGAATTGGAATTAAATTCCATGATGTTGGCATGTTTTGTATGATGGAATTACAATTCCATGTGGAATTCAATTCCACCTAAATACCCAATTTCAATTCCATACCCAAACCTATGGAATTCATTTGGGTTCCATGGAATCCAATTTTTTTGGACCAAAATATCCTCTCTTATGCAAAATAGTCTTTTTTGTTACATTTCAAAAAAAATCAAAATTCATAAAAAAAAGATATGGATTTCATCTTCATTTCCATAACATACCAAATATACTTTTAAACCTCATTTCCATTTCCATTTCCATATCCATTTCCACATCCATCAAAATGAATTCTGCGTACCAAACGAGCCCTTTTAAGTATTTGCAGCAGTAAAAGCGTATGAGCTTTTCCCCCACTACCAGTGAATGCATGGATCCATTTATTGTTGTTCTTTCATGGCTACGCACAGAGAGGCAAGAGTTTAAAGTTAGAATAAGAAAAAGGCTGCAAGAGAAGACTCATCAGAAGACCCCGTAAAGAATTCAAACAGAAGGTAAAAAAAAATGCAGAGATCCCTCACACTTCTCTTACCCACAACACACATCTCCCAACTCACACGTTCCAAAGTTGTTGTTTGTGACATCCTACCACAAGAAATTCTTATAGTAGCCACACAATACACATGTTCTTCTTGTCCACTAACAAACTCTTGGTTGGAATTGAGATGTTAATCGATTACATCTATGTAAAGAGGAGAACACAAATTTAAATATCAAGAAGTATGTTTATTGAAAAAGCCAAAAATATTTACACTCGAAACTTTAAAAAGTGTTAATCTCGAATCCAAAATAGCTCTTATACCCTTACTTACAATGATTGTGTTGCTGTCCACCACTGTCTCGGTGACTTTAGTCAACTCCCCTTGCAGGTAAGGTAGGATTGGACCCCAACCTGTCTCTGAGTAGCGGGTTTAAGTTAGTAAGTGCAAACCAGTCAAGGGGTTGGTTGATTCCAACCCGTGGGTTGGCGGGCCAGCCTGCCTAACCCTTTTTTTAAAAAAAATATATTATATTTTTTCTCTTTTCATCACAATATTTTTTACAAAAAAAAGTAATATTAAATTCTATTTTTAAGAAATTATTGTAAATTTATGTTAGGATTGAAAAGAGAATCATGTAACTATACAATCTTATAAAAAAATTGAGTAAAAAAGTAACTTCTTTTTTTTAAAAAAATATTTTTAGCGAGTTGGCCCGCCAACCCTCCATAGCGGGCTCAGACCCTTCGGGGGTGACGGGCTAACCAGCCTAACCCATCAATCTATGCAGATCAACCCGCAGGTTAATACGTATTACCACCCGTGAACCAGCCACCCACTCCTTATTCATTTCTTGGGTGGGAGTAAAATTTGGTGGACGCAGTAATTTTGAATATTTTTGGGCAATAAAGTCATAAAAAGGATGGTCATGCCAAAAAAATCAGTGAGCCCAGTGCCCTTCATCATGCAATATCTCATGCCTTTTCTAAAAGTTATTTTATGTAGGGATTCTTTTCTCTTTTGCCTTCCTTTTAAAAAAAAAAAATAATAACTCACTCTATACTCTATGCTATATAACAGTGCCCCTGTCTAAATTTGTCTTTTACTCACACTCCTGGCTGTCCTCCTTTTGTAATATCTCTGCAAAAGTATTCATTTTTTAACTGTAAAAAAATTAACTGGGATGTACCACGTTTATTATATTTATGTTCTCATTATTTAATACAAATGGCTATTGTCTTTATTAATATTGTTTTATTATAGAGATTCAGAATTTTTTAAAAATCTTCTGTTTTGCAACTCAGAATGTAATGTATATTAGTCTTTTATTTTGACGAGGCTATTAAAAAAATAAAAGAAAGATGCATGAATTGTTTTAAAAACATGTATAAATAAAATTTTTTGTGAATAAAAATATATCTTGCGACTTTGGTTTAATTTCCAGAAAGAAAAAAAAGAGTCTATTGAAGAAAAAATTGGAATGAATTAAACCTATGAGGCCTGAAAAGTTAAAATATTTGAAATCATTCGAAGTTTCATCTGGCGGATTTTTTTTTTTTTGTGTGTGTGTTCACGTAGAGATTAGTTTAATAGCTGGGAATTATTATATGAGTAAAGTATCTTAAAAGTCATTCTTACTTAGGTTAATAATCCTCCCAAGGTGGGCCTTCGTGATCTCCCAAACATGCCATTAATGGGTTTCAAGTTTCATGATGGGATCATAGGATTAGGATGCCATACATGAATTTTGTAATGCCCCTTTTAACCTTTTATTTTATTCTATATTTAGTTATGTGATTAGGATTGTGAGAATACATTTAGAACCTAAGCACGTGGTCTAATTTCTATATTCAGTTATGGATATTTATTTGTATCATTAAATTATATATCTGTTTAAATGTAAGAAAATTAGTTTGTAAAAATAATAAATATAAAAAAATTAAAATTCATTCATTTAGTTTTAATTTTTTTATCATATTTAGTTTTATAATTTTATAAAAATTACTCCTATGGATTTGATATATAAATATAATTTGGAGGAGGTGACTGGGTAATGGAAGAACTGAAGAAGAAGATGACTATATAAAGTGTTACGCCCCACATTGAATGGACCTGTGATGGTTACTGGGTATATAAGTAGGTGCGTTGCACACTCCTTCAAGTCAGCTTTTGGGTTATAATAGATGATATATAAATTTGACTTATAAATTATAGATTTAATTTGTAGGTATGGGTTTTTAAAGATCCCTGTGTATTTGAGAATTATGAATAGTACCGGTAAAACGGGTTGGGCCCCAACCCGCCACCCTGGCCCGTCTAACCCGTTTTTATTTTTTTGGAAAAAATATTTTTTATGTATTTTTTACATTTTTTTTCATCCTAATATTTTTTTTACAAAGGGAAAAGTAATATTAAACTCTATTTTTAGGAAATTATTGAACACTTATTCATAGAATTTGAAAGAGAATATTATAAATATGCAATCTTATAAAAAAAATTGGGTAAAAAAGAAAAAAAATTATTTTTTATTTTTTATAAAAAATAAAAGGTTGGCGGTCTAGCCCGTCAACCCCCGCGGGCTGGCCCGTATTCCCACTACTAATTATGAATAATCTCTCCATTTTATAATTCATTGCAAAAGGTGGGGGCTACTTTCTTTTCTGCCATGTCAACTATCATCATTCATAATCATCGCTTCTAAAGCGCTTTATGAGAAAAATTAATTATCAAGGCATTACACCCTGCTGACAATATTAGATGGATTTAATTTTAACTACTGCTGTTCACTTTAACTTAATTATGGCCTTGGGGACGACATACTGGGCCAGCTGCGTCCACTTTTTGACTTGCTGTCGTGGTCTGTTTAAGAATGTGATGGAGAAATGTTTTTATTATTTACAAGGTAAATATGTGAATGTGATTATCTCGCTTTACGAAAAATATTTTGAACCTACGTTTAACTTTTTCAAACGTGATTCCAAATAGAATATGTATGGTCAGTCTCATCCATCCCATTGCTTTCATCTGGATTCCGTGCCTTCTTGTTCATTATCTTCGTTACCCAACGGATTGGATTTGGCAAAAGTCGGCTAAGCTAATGCCTCATAGTATAATGGATTATCATTCGAATCCCTATTGTGAAAGGTACAATCACATTGAACGATGCCTCAAATAAGATTTTCACTTGTACTATACATGAGTTTAACACAAAAAATAATTACCTTAACTCTAATGAGCCATTTTAATCTAACCCACTTAAATTTTCTTGCTAAAAAAATGTTCATCAACTAATTAAGATGCATTTTTCAACGTCTTGTGAATATATGCAAATCATCAGTGATTCTTATATTAGAAAAAGAGAAATTTAGTCTTACGTCCCAAATAAGCAAGTTATTTAAAGAATGGTCTCATCGATGAATATATTTAATGAGAGGTCCCATTGACAACATGAGTTGTTGTCAACACAGCGCATGATGTTGTCAATACAAGGACCTCATGTTGTCAATTGAGACATCTCATTAAATATTTTCCTCTATAAGACAATTCATTAAATAACTTGTTTATGTGGGACGTAAGAATAAATATCCCGGAGAAAAAGCATATATCTCTTTCATTATATTTTTCCTTCTAGAGGAAACAATTTGTTTTTTTTCCAACAGAGAAAACAATTTGTTACATATTGCATGTCACCTCTCAATTATAAAACAACATGTATTATTATCTCTTCTATTTTACATTTAAAATAAAATAACATTTTTTTTTGTAGATGTTAAAGTATTATTGCTACAATAATTATGATAAGGGATGAATTTAGAAAAAATACATTTCCATTGCATTTCTTAATTAATATGTGTACTGTAATAACCTTTAATAACAAATAATCCTGTTGAAGATTTACATATTGAAGCATGTACATGGGAGAAAAATAAACAACAGTATGAACTAGTCGTTAACACTTACATACATGTACCTCAAAATAAATTTCTATGCCCGGCATTTAACTTTATCATTAAGGTACTGCACAGTATTAATATTAAAATATTGCATCAAATAAAAACATCCATATATTATCCATTTAGTCCTTAATATAAGATACAGTTGATTTTTTGACAAATTAAATAAGATAATTAACTTACATGTTTGTCATTCCTTCTCAAATTAATTTTTCTGAATTATAAAATAATATATAATTTAATAATATGTATAGGTATTTCAAAATGTACGTTCTAATTAAGTAATTTATTTAAATTTTTTAATCCCACAAAAAGTTAATAACTCATATATCACTGATTAAAAGTGCTAATATATAGCAGTAACAGTAGCAAGTATCAACTGCGATTATTCAGGCAATTTATGTGCCAATTCAGTGTGGATGAGAACATTGTTCATCTTTAGGCTGGGGTAGTGATTCTACTTGTTATTTTCTAGATGGATCTGATTCTCTAACTATTGTTATGATGATTGCCCTCCTTGAGTTTCGCTCCTCAAGGAATTTGAGAAAGAACCATCTCTATGTATGGGTTCCTATGGAAGCTTATTTGTTAGTCGGGTGGTTCGTCAAAGCTTCAGTGGATTGCTTTTACCCTTTTATTAGGGTTTATTGAGCTCCATCGCAATTGAAGGATTTCCTGATGATTGTAGTTAGAATCCTTTTCTGCTGTAGTACTGAACTTTTAATGCTTTTTTTTTCTGTTGTTTATTTTGGTTTGTGCTTGTTTTCTTAGGATGTTTGTTGTTTTGGTGTTTTTATTGTTTGTACTCTCCTTTTAAGTTATTTTGAATGTTTCTCTTTGTTGGCAAAAAAAACAGTAGCAAGTATCCATCAAATGACTATCCTTTGTTTTCGGGCTAAGCACGGATATTAATTTATGTGTAATAAAACACTAAATACGAACACTTATTTTAATGGATATTTAAACCATAATTCGACATATTGTAATAAACTAATTCATTTTATTAGATTTAATGATAATAGTAGTCGTCATGAAATTATCTACAAAATTTACCACGTAATTTTAGGTTTGCCACAAAATAGAATCACAACGGATTTTCTGACGAACTTCAGTGGTTAATTCCATGGACAATTTGATTTTTTTAGTTCCATGTACTCGAAATTAAACTAAGCAGGATGCTTTTAAACTCGGCTCTCGATCGATGATGGTTTAGAGCTTGTTTGGAAATTCATTCTGAAATCTAGGTTTGGTTTTAAAATCTTGGTTTTACCTCAAAATCAAGGTTTTGTCCAAGTAAAATTTTTTTCTCCAAAAGCTATTTTAGTTACAAAACCTCAGTTTGAAACATAGGTTTTCTCTTTCCTACTTTTTCTACTTTTTCATCTTTCCTCTTTCATACTTTTTTTTCTTTCTTTCTTTCTCTTTCATCTTCCCTACTTTTTCTTTATTCTCTTTCCTCTTTCATACTTTTCATTCTTTCTCTTTCATCTTTTCTACCCACTTTTTTGCCTTGAAATCCGTGAAAGCTAATAAATTTTCAAACATAAATCACTTTTCAAAACCTATATTTTACCTCGAAATCTGTAAAAGCTTTTTTTCAAAATATATTCTTCAAAACTTAGATTTTACCTCAGATTCTGTAAAAATTATTTTCAAAATTACATTCAACTCTTGATGTATATTTGATGATGATGATGATTAATCTCACTGGCCTCCACACGTGAACGTAGCATCACGAGACAATCTAGACAGATTATTTTTTTTTTGACCTGAATCTAGACAGATTATTCGAAAATTGTATTATATTTACAAGATGGAAAGGAAACATTCTTATTTTTTATAAATTACATAATTAAATTTTATAGAAATATACTATTTTATCTTTTGTCGTTGTTATATGCATGTTGTTATTTTCTTGGAATGTTCATGTTACATATATAGAAATAGAAGGGAAGTTGAAAAATTGTTAATTAAATTTTAAGATTGAGTTGATAATGTTTAGATTTTTTATTATAGTGAAACATATCAAACGTGACTTATGAATATGAGTAGAAGAATATTTTCTTTTAAGAAATATTTACAAGATATGAAACTTACTTCCATTTACTTGTATATGTACATAGGTTCAATTCAATTTCTTCAACCAATTATTGCCAATGTAAACTTTTTTTTAAATGCATATTTACCTTCTATGAGAGGAAATCCTACTTGAGATGCTGAATGTTACTAAGGGCTTGTTTGGCAATCAATTTTAGAACTTAAGTTTGATTTCAAAATTTAGATTTTGTCTAAGTAAAATTTTTTTTCTAGAAGCTATTTTAGTTACAAAACTTCAGTTGAAACTTAGGTTTTGAAACTTAGGTTTTATATTTCTTACTTTTTTATCCTTCCTACTTTTTCTTTCCTCTTTCCTACTTTCCTCTTTCCTACCCACTTGTTTGCCTCGAAATCCGTAAAAGTTAATAACTTCCCAAACATAAATCACTTTTCAAAACCTGATTTTATTTCGAAATCTGTAAAAGCTATTTTCCAAAATATATTCTCCAAAAACTAGGTTTTACCTCAAAATTTATAAAAACTATTTTCAATTTTACATCTAAACAAGCTCTAAATGAGATATGTCCTGTATATTATTTGAGTGTCGAGTATCATTAATTAATGCATCACAATGAAAGTTTTCTAGTATTAATGATATGTTAATAAAACTCAAATCTCCATCAAATTAACGTCACTTTTTATATATAAATCAAGTATATTCCGTTATGATGAATATCAATGTGGCAAAAACAAAAAAAAATATCTATTTGATACCATTAACAGCCATACGGAGACAAAGTGAAACAAGCAAACCTTTGGTGCGTTCGATGTTTTCAGCAGTACAATTAGAAGAAGTACGAAGATTTCTTTTTATCTGAATCTCATCAAATCACTCTAAAAAGTACTCAAAGCTAAAGCATCCCCAGAGATCCAAAATCGTTGAGGAAACAAAGTTAATTAAAAATAAAATAAAATTATCCAATGGCATCAAATAACAAAATTAACCATGAAATAATATAAAAGATTCACAAAATTATTATAAGATTCTAAAAGTAGCTGTTGAGGTTATTAATTAATGCTAGTAAGGTTGTTAATGACAACCTCAGCCACTACTTTTGGGACCTTAAGGTAATTTTATAAATTTTTTAAACCATTTTATGGTTAATTATGATGTTTGAGACATCTGGATAATTTTCCCTTTATTAAATGCTCCAAAGTAGTGCATTACAACAACAAAAAAGGAATAAATGTGTAATATTTGGCTTTTGTTTATACCAATTAATGTCTCTCAAAGGAAAAAGAAAAAAAGAAAAAATAACTTCATTAAATATCCCAGATCATGCTCTAATTCGTTAAACTAATAAGATTCCTCTTGCAAAAGACAAGCAGAAAAAGAAAAATCAAAAGAAGAATCCGCCCAAATATTCTCCCCATAATTTTCTAACAGGTCATCAGTGATCCCTTTGAATTATATATACATCTTTAGATATTGAGCCAGCTTCTCTGAAAAAAAAGGACAGAATCTATTCATTTACTTTAAACAATACAAATGGACATCACAGGGGTAGGATTTCTCCATCTTCCCTGGAATCTCCGCCATGAAAACTACAGTAGCTTAACTACTTATCTCAGTCTCAGACATAAGAGTAGCACTTAGTTACAGAGAGAATATATATATATATATATGAATTTAACACATTTCATGGTTATCCAGCTCTGAAATGAAAGCCAGGTTCCATGGAGAAAGAATCTGTCCCGTAATTAAGCACGCTCAAAAAGACTGAAGGGATTTCACAGGCACAGAAAGAACAGTGAGGAGAAATGGAGAATATTTATCATCGATCGTACAGATTGCACCAAACACTCCAAAAACAAATGAATTGCATCCTTCTGTGAATCTTTTGATTATATTTTTATTTAAATCTGCATGCCTTCTTCTTTCAATTCGTAAAATCAACTCATGACTCGGTGGGCGTGTGTATATCAGGCTAAAAGATAATTGGAAAGATTTTACGAAAGGGCTATTGGACGCACGGAAATTGTCAGGGGAGTATTTTGAATCTAAAAGTTTAAAATGGGATATTTTAACTTTAATCGTTAAAAATATTAATTTTGATTGTCAAATTTAACATTAACATTTTTAATAGTGAGGGTGAAAATGCCCCATTTTAAAATTTTTAGATTCAAAATGAACATCTAACAACGTTCATATCTCTATGCATATTCACAAAAACTTTTAAGTCATATCCGCCCCTCGACCATGTTTATAATATATTGAAGCTGAAATTTCAATTATACCTCTATAAGCTTTCACGTATAAGTCAGGGTATCAAGAAGCTTGTTGGAGTATTTTTAAAAAATGAAAAGATGTAATTTTTTAAAGGAAGAGATGCGATTTTTCATAAAGTCATATCCTTATGAATTAATTAATTTATATTAATTAGTTTATTTGAAGGGGTGTGTATGGGGTTATAATTCTAAAGTCATGTATCCCTACATACCATAAAGGTGCAACTTTTCATTGAAAAGTCAGATGGCTGTGACTTCTTGAAATGGTATAGTTGTGACTCTTAATTGAAGAGACATTGTTTCTAAAAGGTGCCACTTCAGGACATCTCTCCATACTCGATAAATACCCTTCCCATCCCCATTTGGACATACAATTTTTCTTCACAACAATACCAAACTCATTATCTTTCTCTTTGAGTGCACACTTAGAAAAAGACAAACTATCATTTTGTAAAAGCCTTTGTTGTCTTGGCTTGAGTGTAGGGAGTACAATCCATACTTAAGGGTCTCTATTGTATCTTGCAGGAAATTCACCGGTTAACCCAACTTGCACCCTATAATATAGGAATAGGTGGGGTGAATTAAGCCTAAAGGAAAGTGTTGCCCACGCCTTGGAGACATCGTGCACAACTTTCTTTTACATCTTCTTCATCTCCTTTTCTTGTACTCTTCAGAGAACCATTCCCACCAATGTCACCAACAAAGCTTTTGTTAGATTAATATTATACTAGATTATGTTTGGATTAACTTTTGAAAAATGATTTTATACGAACTAAATATATAAAATGAGTTTTTATCTCAATTTATATAAAATTGCTTTTAAAAATTACTTTAGAAGTTTAATAAACACCCTCTGAAAGTGTTACAAAAGAGCAAATTCACCGTAGTCTCTAAAAAAATTAGCATTAACCATTGAAAAATTGACATAATCCATTAAAATTTCAATGATCGGGGTAATATTACTATTCTGTGAGAGGATGTTGATATAACAAAAACTTTTAAGCACCTACCATTTTTTTTGGAAAAAGTTTTAGGGTAAAATTGGAGGTTAACTCTTTATATATTTCATCTATAGATTTTAAATCTCCTTACACATTTGGTTTCCATTGTTCGCAGTGTATCTTGATAGCCTGATTAGTGTTTTTTGACTTATTAAACTCTGTTGAATAGCGTCTACTTTCTACACAACTTTATTCCATTGTTTCGTAATAATGATTAAAAACGCAATATGCATCACACGTTCTTATATTAAACAGAGATTACATTATGATTAACTCGATCTATTTAAAATAAATAATAAAAAGTTTTTCTTCATTTATTATATCTTTTCTGGTAAACCTTTAAGAGAAGCTTATATATGCTGCTGAATCAGCTTCATGGATATTCATTAGAACCCAAATCTTTATATGAATTTCCTTTTTGGTGCAGAAGGAAGCAGCTCAGTGTGGTAGTGATGACATCTCGCATCTCTTTCATCGCCATTTTCAGTCCCTGCAACAAAAAAGCCAAAACAGCAATGATAATCGGATTCAGAAGAGAGAGAGGCTCTGGTCCACCACGTGGCCCCCACCTTCGAGACTCCCTCTCTGCTCTCTGCTCTCTCTCTCTCTCTCTATTCTATTTCAGACATTTTTTTGGGATACAAATTTCAGACATTCTTTAAATTCACCATCCACCTTCTTTGCTAGTTGTTTCCTGCTCAACAACGATGCTTTGTCCTCTTCTTCCTATTTGTGAGCTCATGAACTTGCCGATATGGTGGAAATGGAGGGCCTTGGCCTTGGCTATGCTTCAGATGGGTATTTGCTTGGACGCTCATTCTCTTTCTTCGCTTGGAGATGCAGTTCTCAGGCTTCCTGGCCAGCCCCAAGTTCGCTTTCAACAGTTCTCAGGATACGTTGAAGTTGACAATAAGAGTGAGAAGGCTCTGTTCTACTATTTTGTTGAATCGGACACTGATCCTACTTCCAAGCCTCTGGTTCTCTGGCTCAATGGAGGTCAGAAATCTCCCTCCCTTCCTCTCTTCGATGGTTTTGCTGCAGTGCTTGAAAATTTTGGGTTCATCGTTTTCATTTGGAGATTCTACAAACGTATTGGCTTGTCCACGATTTTTATGCAGGGCCTGGTTGTTCTTCTTTGGGAGTGGGTGCATTCTCTGAAAATGGGCCTTTCAGACCAAATGGGGAAGTTCTAATTGAAAACAAGTATAGTTGGAATAAAGGTAATTGGATAAATCCATAAGTCTGGCCAGAATGAATTGGTTTGTTTGCAGATAACAGTTTGAGTTTTTCTTGATTTTGCAGAAGCAAACATGCTGTATTTGGAGACACCAGTTGGAGTTGGGTTCTCTTATGCCAAAGGAAGCTCCTCCCATTTGACGGTAAACGACGAGGCAACAGGTATCTTCAACTAGTGCCAGTGACTTTAGAAAGCTCCTTTAAACCCTATTACTGTGGGTAAAGTCACGTACAATATGTCTGCTTCTAGGCTTTAGGAAAAAAAAGTTGAGACAAATCAGCGGTATTGCTGAAATGCCACACTCAACCTTTTTTTTTGTATGGTTCTTTTTCATGATCAATTTTCATCCTTCACTCCCCCATGGTAGGCATTAGAATCAATGGATACGTGTGCTATTATGCTTCTGATTTTGGCATTTTACGGTTAATATGGCTGTCCTTGAATACTCCAAAAGTCATTATATTGTCTTCTGAAGTAGTATTCTTGTATTTCTTAAGCCAGGGATAGCCTTGTATTCCTGATACGCTGGTTCAACAAATTCCCCCACTACAGGCACAGAGACTTGTTTCTGACAGGGGAAAGTTATGCAGGTGCCTGTTGAGCTGATGATCCCCACCAATCATTTCTTCATTTTCTTGGATTCAAACTCTGAAGGCAGGGTACTGTGATCATTATTTTTTTCTTACATTACTTGTTTCTGACAGGGCATTATGTTCCTCAACTTGCAAAGCTCATGATTGAGATGAACAAAAAGGAGAAGATATTCAATCTTAAAGGCGTAGCCGTGAGTGGTCTTAGTTATTCTTGGATTAAATGAAGCCAATTAATACTCTTGCATTTGACCTAAGGCCTTAATGACGCCTTTTATTGCAGCTGGGTAATCCACTTCTAGAATATGCCACGGACTTAAATTCAAGGGCTGAGTTCTTCTGGTCTCATGGATTGATATCAGATTCAACGTACAAAATGTTCACCAAAGTGTGTAATTATTCTCGGTACGTTAGTGAATACTATAGAGACTCAGTTTCGCCTCTTTGTTCAAAGGTTATGCACCAAGTAGGGAGAGAAACCAGTAAATTTGTGGACAAGTACGATGTTACTCTGGATGTGTGCATTTCATCAGTGCTTTCACAGTCCAAAGTTATTTGTCCTCAAACTCAAGTAAGTTCCCTCTCTCTAAACATAGTTGTATTGTGGGTTCAGTTCCGTTTCTTTTAATTATTTTTTAAACTTGCAACATTTTTTCTGTTATCTTGCAGCAAGCAAACGAGATGGTAGATGTATGCGTAGATGACAAGGTTACAAATTATTTAAACCAAAAAGATGTACGTGAGGCTCTCCATGCAAGGCTTGTTGGAGTTCGCAAGTGGGATGTCTGCAGCAAGTAGTCTCTTCTTTACCTAACTATATATTCTAAGTGGTTTTTTACAATACTAATTGGCTTCAAGATTCTTAGGTAGACATTCTCTATGAAAGATGCATAGACTAGCCCGATTGTAAAGAGATAAGCAAGCATGTTAGAGGTGGATTTTACTAAAACGGTTATGCTTGATAATTGACACACCTCTTTATGATTGGCTTGGTCTAATTGTTTTATTGAAGAGACCACGTCAATCTATTTTTTTTTTTGGTTAAATGGCCTGCTTCCCTAAGAGCATTGCATGATTGAACTTGGAAGAGAACAATAGTCAGAATAAGCTTAGCTTGCTTCAGCGGAATATAATTTCAGGAAACTCAGTAACAGTTAATCTGCATTGTGTTGGTAACAGCATTCTGGACTATGATATGCTCAACCTGGAAGTGCCTACCCTCCCTCTCGTTGGATCACTAGTAAAAGCCGGAGTTCAGGTCTTAATTTACAGGTAGTTAGAACTTAGAACCAAAATGGGAAGAAAATCTCCTTGATGATATCGTAATTGCTTAGCTTAAGGCTCATATCTCTGAATTGCTGAATGGAATCTCATACTGTCCTCACTACAGTGGAGATCAAGATTCTGTTCTTCCTCTGACTGGTAGCCGTATCTTGGTTCGAAAACTGGCAAGGAAATTAGAACTCAATACAACAGTACCTTACAGAGTATGGTTCTCAGGCCAGCAGGTAAGAACTAAATATCTTGTTTGTTTGAATTAGGGAGAAACAAGATATTGGCTTCGTTTGGAAACCCGTTGAGAAAACGGACACAGATTCCTAGGTACTTTATGTGAGAGGAATTGTCTCGGCTTGCGTGAGAATGGGTTTTGGGGGTCAAAACGGGGTTCTTAACGGAAACCTAAACGAAGCTATTATCGTCTTCCCTGAAAGCTTAACTTTGAATCTAGAGACTTAGAATCTTCTCTACAATATGACAGTGGGAGGGGTTTAGTGCATGGCCTGAGATTAATTTTCCTCAATTTTCAGAAATACAAGGATCTTCGCTTCATTAAGAGTGAAGGAGCCTTAATACTTCACGCTCTTAACGTAATACAACTCATACATACACAAACAGCAACTAATTTATTTACTCAAATCTGCATATAGGTTGGTGGGTGGACTCAAGTTTATGGAAATATCCTCTCATTTGCCACCGTGAGAGGAGCCTCCCATGAAGTTCCTTTCTCACAGCCTGAGAGATCCCTTGTGCTCTTCAAGTCATTCTTGGAAGGCATGCCTCTACCTGATAGAATCTTGACACAAAGTTAAGAGTCTTTTTTTGATTTAGTTGAAAATGTAAGTAACCATGCCATTAATTTATTAATGCGATATAATGTATGAAATGAGTGTATTAACTAATTGTGCAGGATGTCATA
>JANTPZ010011297.1:0-17027 GCA_025593235.1 Vachellia pachyceras | reverse complement strand
TTCTTTATCTCTTCCCCCTTTTCACCTTCCATAACTTCCTTGATGCAATCTTTCACTGTTTCTCGTCTGAGAATTCCTTTTTCATCCATTGAAGCTCTCAGTCCCACCTTCCAGACATCCACAACATTCTTCAAATTTGTTGTCTGATCACTCCAATATGGTACTCCAATCATTGGAACTCCTAAGCTAAGAGCTTCTAAAGTAGAATTCCACCCACAATGAGTAATAAAGCATCCCACAGCCTCGTGTGCTAGTACACTTAGTTGAGGACACCATGTCACTATCAGACCCTTTTTTGACATAATTTCTAGAATATTCTTTGAGAGCTTGTCCTCTTCTGATGCCCTAACCACCCACAAGAAATAAGTGTCAGCATCTAGTAAACCCCAAGCTAGCTCCTCCATCTGCTCCTCACTGTAAGATGCTAAGCTTCCGAATGAGACATAGACAACTGATGCTTTAGGCTTATTATCGTTAAGCCAGTTCATGCAAAGATCATTGCTGGATTTGAACATGCTTATACCATAGTCATTATCATTAGGGATTCTTTTGTCTAAGAAGATGGATGGTACTGTTGGTCCTATTGTCCGCAGTGGCCACATCTTCTTCATCCAATCAACCACCTGAAAGTTTTGAATTTATGTCAGTTTCCGAAAAGAGCATGAGTTAGTATTCTCTCTTACTACTATCCCCGATCCTCAATGTAAAATCTAATTGACTAATTTGATAAGATTAAGGAAGCTAAACAAAGTACATTATTATAGCATATGGTACATGATCTCTATGAAATACTTATATCTACCATTTAATCAGTTTAATTAATTTTATTAATCTCCCAAAATTAGTATTGGGGTGTTATATTAAGTAGTATAATAGATGGATGGACCCTAACATCACTCTCTGTTTCCATGTGACAACCATACAATAAGATAGATCTGAATCAAGATGTAAATCATGATAATTCTATAAAATACTATGTGCAGGAGCATCCTGTTCCTGCACAAGAGGGAGACAGACATAGTGGGTTTGGTGGGTCCCACTCTCGTAGGATGTTCAAGAGGATCAAGCTAGGAGGTTTATGCCCTTTCTTAATTTGACAAGGCGTGAGAAGGGAAAAACTAATAAGGATAAAGTTGCATCGAATTGAAGTTTAATAACAGTTAAATTGTAACCGAATCAAAACTGAATTGTATCAAGTAAAGTTTAGAGCTTAAGTGAAAACTAATAGGACACGGGTTTTCTTCTTAGTCTTGGCTTCTTGTAACCCTGTGTTTGCTGGTGCTCGGAGAGACCGGACCTTGGAATCTAGAGATAAGCTAGGCTGATACTTCTAGGTTCAATCTATGCATAACAAACACGTACGTACCTCAGGCTCCAGGTCATAAACAGAGTTTGAAAGAACCCAATCAGCTTTTCCAATGTTGTCAAAAGGATCAACCAGCAAATCCCAATAGTGAGGGTGCGTCCCATATTGAAGATACAAAAACGTAGGCAAATCCGAAGGCTCAAGCTCAGGCAAACCAGGAAGCAAAATCTTAGTCTCCTTCTTAACAGGCAGTTTCAGAATCCCTTGATGAAGATGAAAGTATATGGAATTAATAGAACAAGTTTGGGTCCAAAAAGCAGCAGCAATAAGTCCATATTTCTTGGCCACATCAAGAGCCCAGTAAACGAAACTATCATAAACAACACAATCCACAGGTAAGCCATTCCCAGAAAGCTTCTCAATTAGCTCAGATAGAGTTTGAGATCCCACTTCCCTGAAGCGTTGAACCAAAATCTTTTTACTTACTTCTTGATCTTTTTCTTTGTCATAGCCATCTGATATAGCTTCGAGAGAAATTTTGGAACCGGGAGCGAGATCAATGGTAACTTCTTCCCAAAAAGAACGAGTGCTAACAAGTGTGGCCTTCACTTTATGGTACTCCAAACGCTTACAGAGTTGAAGCATTGGGTTGATGTGGCCTTGTGCTGGATAGGACACCACAAGGCAGTGAGCTTTCCATTGATCCGCCATTATTGGATGGTTCAAGTTCTCTAGCAAAGTGGGTTGAATCTGAAGAAGATAGACAGAGTGAGATAGTATACGCTTATATTTATAACTCAAATTAGTGGGTGGAACCTACATGGGCCCACGGAATTGGTTTTGATGGAGAACATAGAGTTTGCTTTTTCTCTGTATGATGGATAACATTTTAATTAATCTTGGTGATTTGGTTCATTGTACCTTACTATACACGAACAAAGGGTACATATTTAAAATTAATTTTCATGATTTTTTCTTGGTTTAGATGTGGAAGTCAGATTGTAGACGCAACTTGGAGTTTGTATCGAAATTGTTTTCTTCCGATCAAAGGGACCACGAAACGAGGACCTTTCTAGATTAAAAAAAACAAAGAATTCAAAATCACACGCCCTTTAATTTTCTGACATGAGATCCAAAATACAATTTTTTTACCTCTGCGATGATTCAAATCACCCTATCGGTGTGATAACCTTATTAATAAGAATATATAAATACATAGGTAAACTCTCTCGATCTAAAGGTATACCTTAAATTTTTTTAATGATAAGCGTTAATTAATTATATATATATAACTTAAGGCAAACCTACCCAGCATCATGGGCACTGACATGCCATGTCATCATCGCCACTGCAAAAGAGCAAAACTTTGGGACGGAAAGAATGACTTTTAGTTATAATGCATTTCGGAAAATGAAAATATATTTGCATAAATGTAAAAGTGACTTTTTGTGGAACGCGAAAAGAAAAAATGAATTTTATTAAATAATATATTATTTTATATTATGATAAAATTAGTGAATAAAATGATAACAAGTAGTTAAAATGTCTCAAATCACAACTTAACATATAAAGATCGAGATTTTGATGTACTAGATCTCGATTTGAAATTTTTATGTCTAGATCACAACTTCTAAATTGCAACTTGTAATATTAAATTTGCAACATGGAATACATTCTGGCCCAACGACATTTTTTTCTCCTGTCAAAATCTTTGTTTTATCCAAAATGACTTCTCCGGATCAAACTTTTCAAACATAAACCACATAAGGCCTTTTAGGCCACCCAAAATCATTCCCAAACATATTACCAGAACAACATTATCAACAAAATTCAGAACTCGTATAAAAATAAAACAAAATTCAGACAACTTTATTTGTTTTTTTAATACATTGAGGAGGCAAAAGGCTATGAGATTTTAGAATTAAAAAGTATGAGATACTACAAGACTAAATGTCAACAATTCTGTTACTGTCGACTTAAACATTTCTCACCACAATATTAGAGATCAGCACCTTTTGTTAAATTCAATTTTCATTATTTATTTGGAACAATAATAACAAACAGTGAATGTATGAATGAATGATAAAACTTTAACCAGTAAATCAACGGGCGATAACCTTTTATGCTGAGATTTGTATGATAATCAAATCTGATATCAATCTCATTCATTCTTGAAAGGTATAAGTTCCTATTGCAAAGAGTCCAATTTCTTACATTGCCTTGCTTCCCGATGCAACTAATCAGTCATAAAGCTCGACCAAATCATCTGTAGGTTAAAATGGGACAGGAAAAAAGAATAAAAAGAGGCAACTCCACTAAACCAGTCATCCTATAATCTATAAGCAAGCATATTTTAGGAAGAGGGTCAATAAGAAATTGACGACTGTTTCCACTCATGTCATATGGCTATAAGCTATCACACAAGAAATTTCAAAGTGGAGACGGAAAAGTGAATATAAATTAACAGAGTTTAATATTAAGAATTAAAGTAATTTTTTCCTGAATGTTGATCATTTCTAGTCCATTTGATGTCATGATGGAATAATTGTCGTATTTATCATGTATCAATCATTGTGTGTGTTTGGGAATCTGTTGGGAGAAAGGAATTTACGGATTCTGAAAAAAATTTAAGGAATTCAAAAAGAATTTATAAATTTCGAGATACTTTTTACTGATTTCAAGATGATTTTTATCTTAACTTACGTGCATAGTTCAAAAAAGATTTCCCAAACATGCACATCGTTTGTAACAATGTGACCACTAACTCTCCAACTTGGGTGCCTAGTGGCCTTAGATATACAAGGAGACAAAAGATATTATTCCAAAATTGAAAAAGATAGACACGTGTGTTGTTGCTGCCCATGATAGAATTGGGACCTTAGTGTGTAAGACTAAGGTGATAACCACTACACAGAAACTTACATGTGATACAATTTTGTCATAACAAAATATCATCCATTTTTGTCTGACGTTCTATCCGTAATTAATTTAGCTGCACTTTAATATTTCAATAATTTATTAACAATTCATCTTATTTTGGTTCTTCCAAGTCATGTTTCATTGAAAACCTGAAATTCCATTGTCAAATAAACTTGATTATAATTATTACAGTATTTAGTACTAATTGATTTTGAACAATATGTGCAACGCACATTATCATTTTTCAACTTTTGTGCGTCACACAAGGATTACTCTAGTTTAATCAATTTCAGTGGATAAAAGAAATAAAATAAATTAGTTAATAATAAATTAGTTAATTGCAGAAGTGATGAAGTATGATTTGATCTTTGTAAAACCCCCCACATATAATATTAGATTTATAATACAGGTAAATTAGCGTACAAAAAATGATAAATATAAAAGTTAAAATAGGTTGAGATAATGTTTTGAACCAAATCTAATTCTTAAGTTCTAAATAGATTTTATATTAGAGACGGAAGGAAACACCAAACCACCAATTAATTAATTATTAAGAAATCCTTTATGAAATGTGGGGCACATCTTCGATACATAATTATGTTAGTTAATTAATTGATGTGGATGAAGAACGAGGAATACGAGTTGCATTCAGTCTTATTTGAAGTGCTGAAAGTAACATGGGTCTCCCATCAAAATTCAAAAAGCATGTGCACAAGCCCCATTAGAGGTGGTAATACGGGCCAGTCCGTCAACCCCTTCCCTGTTGACGGACTACAAAAATGCAGCCCGCACCGCGACTAGCGGCTCGCCAACCCGTCAGAATATTTTTTTAAAATTTTTTCAAAAAAAATTAAATTTCTTTCTTCTTTTTCCTTTTTTCCTAATTTTTTTATAAGATTATATAATCATATCATATTAATTGACTCATAATTCTTTTTCTATTAATAAATTTTCAATAATGACATTTTTTTCATGTTTTAAACAAAAATATAAATATTAATGTGTTGTTATAATTTTAAATATAGTATTATAGAAAGTTGATATAAAAAATAAAAGATTCTAATGTATTAAGTATTATTTATCATACTTTAAAAAAATTTCGAGATGAAAAAATGTAAGAAAAAATATACAATATATTATTTTTAAAATAAAACAATATAGGTGGCGGGTTAGGTATGGCGGACTGGAGCCAACCCGCCACCTAAAAGCCAGCCCGAACCCACCACTTGTTGGCAGGTTGACAGGTACCAACTCTAATCTGCCCCATCAAAATTCAAAAGCATGTTACTGTTCATAACCACGCACTACATCTTAAGGGTTTGTTTGGAATGATAATTGGAGAATTTAAAATCAGCTTTTCAATATATTACTGGAGTTTTACCTCGACTCATGCAAACATATTTATAATAAATAGATTGCTTCAAAGAAGCACTTATTAGCAGTCGTATTTGTCATTAAATACAAATTGCAACTTTATTCTTTTTATTAAAATGAGGAATTCTCTTATATAGAAGAATTTCATTCTCTTATAAAATATATAACTTCACAAATATCTTCATCACTTCGATACTGCTTCCCTTTCTGCTCATATTCTCATCCCCAACGCTACACCGCAAATTACAATTACAATTTTGATTTTTATCAAATAGAAATTCAGATGCCCCATTTGGTACGCGGAAGAGTTTTTTATGAAATTGGAACTGAAAGCAGAGGTAGAAATGAGTTATGAATCATGTGTTGTTAGGTTGAGAGAGATGAGATATAATTTTTAATTAAAAATATATTGACAATATGAAAATACTAAAATACCCTTACCTACAAAAAAAATATCATCCCCTTCCCTTGCTTCCACAGCCACCATCATTTGGTAGCAGAGAAAATTAATCACCTGAACAACTAATTAATCCAAATTCAAACTCAACTAGAAAATCGATCTAAGTACACAAATTATAGTTGCGAGTCTGTGAGTCGAAGGAATTAGATTTGAGAAGTCTGAAATGATGGTACCGGTGGCTTTCATATAAGAAGTCAGTGCCTCATGCTCTCAGATCCATCCCAAACTCAACGATATTAACCAAAAATCAAGATCAATACGCTTAGATGTTTAGATGAGCTGTGAGCATCGTTATCAATACTAAAATATGGACAGTCCAGGTTTTTAACCGTCCAAATTTAACTTTTTTCACTTTTATTTTTTAGAAAAATTATTTTGATACGTACAAAATCTGAAATAAAAATAATTTCTAAACCGTTACTCTTTAAAAATTTTAAAATAACGATAATCTCTGTTTTTTAAAAAAAATTATTTAAAAGACAGGATTTGTTGGTTCTGAATGTATGTCCTATATAATCAAAGTTAGTCAGTATCTTCCACTAATAAACACAACCTCTCAGACTCAAAAATGGAGAGTGAACCAAAAGCTGCAGCAAGAAGAGGCCACTGTGTAGTGTTGGCATATCCAGCTCAAGGTCACATAAACCCTATGCTTGAGTTCTCCAAGCGTCTTCAACATGGAGGAATCAGTGTAACCCTAGTCTCTACTCGCTTCTTCTGCAGCAGATTGCGAAAGCTTCCAGGTTCCAATATTGCCCTCGAGACCATCTCCGATGGCTTTGACCATGGCGGGGCCGACGAAGCAGCAAGGCAGAACGTCAACTATTACGGTCGGCTTCGTGAAGTAGGGAAGCAGAGTCTCATTGAGCTCATTGAGAAGCTTCACAGAACAGGGAAGCCTGTCGACTGTATCATTTATGATTCATTCTTGACATGGGCTCTTCAAGTTTCCAGGAAATTAGGGTTACTTGGGGTGAGTTTTCTGACTCAGAATCTCTCTGTGGATAGTATATACTACCAAGTGAACAAGGGAAGACTGAAACTTCCACTGGAAAAAGATGAAAATATTTGTCTTCCTGGATTGCCATCTTTTGAACCTTGGGACATGCCTACTTTCTTGTATGAATATGAACCAGGAAATGCTTCGCTTGATTTGGTGGTAGGTCAGTTTTCAAACATTGAGAAAGCTGATTGGATTCTCTGTAATTCATTCTACGAGATGGAAATTGAGGTAACTAACGCACTGATATTCGATATATCTGCTTCTTTAATTTATTGGAGTTTTCCCGCTCGTAGATTGTACTTAATCTCTGTTTTCTGGAAGAATGGTTTTAGTTACACAACCCCGAAAATCATATGATTCTCTATTAATTACTTAAACTATTAGACAATTCAATTTCAACTTTATTGAAGTAGGTCATAAAATTTTTCATAGCATAAGGGAGAACCATCGCCATGTATCGATTATCCACTTACTAAGCAATGTTTTGGATTTAGCCGAACTTTTTTTTATTGTTGGATTTTGCCAAACATTATTTATATGGTCCCAATAGATTCTTCGTTGCGAAGTGGTCCTTCGGTTTTAAGGGCATGGTCATCATATAATTAAGTTATACTCTATCGCAAACAAATTGTGCAACTTGCTATACATTCGACCTATGTTATATATTGATATAACAACATATATTGATAAGAGGCCATGTAATTCAATTTTAGATGGCAGATTGGATGAAAAAGATTTGGCCAAACTTGAGAACGGTTGGACCAACCATACCCTACAAGTTCTTGGACGATGATAATCAAAACAGGAGCAGCAGCAACACACATGAAGAAGATGAAGAAGATTACGGATTTGCCATATTCAAGAGTGAAGAATACACCAAGTGGTTAGATAATCAGCAAAAACAATCAGTTGTTTTTATGTCACTAGGGACAATGGTATCGATCTGCGAGGAACAAATGGAAGAACTAGCGATGGGTCTGAGAGATAGTGGGATCAACTTTTTGTGGGTGGTGAGAGAATCTGAAGAATCCAAGCTTCCTAAATATTTTCCAAGAAAAACACAGGAAAGTTTGGTGGTCACATGGTGTCATCAACTAAAAGTGCTGTCACACGAAGCTATAGGATGCTTTGTGACACATTGTGGTTGGAATTCAACGTTGGAAGCTTTGAGTTTAGGAGTCCCAATGGTTGCTATGCCACTTTGGAGTGATCAAAGAACCAATGCAAAGATCGTTAAGGATGTTTGGAAGATAGGAGTGAGAGTTGAACTTGATGAGAAAGGGATTGTGAGAAGAGAAGCATTGAAGAAAAGTATTTGGGGAATCATGAAAGGTGAACAAGAAGAAGAAGAAGAAGGAAATGAAGTGAAGAGCAATGCCATGAAGTGGAAGCTTTTGGCTGCAAAAGCTGTTAACAAGGGTGGAAGTTCTTGGAATAACATTGAAGAATTTATCGATAACTTGTCCCATTTAAAAGTTAATTAATCCTGAGTTTCAATGGTGTAGATCTTGTAGAGATATTGATTATTAAGTTGCTTGGAAGTAGAGAGAGAGAGAGGCTATCTATCTTAGTGGATGCGCACAGCCCTTCATGTTTGGATGAGGTCAAGGACTCAAACCTGACTTATCGTATTTGTGCGTGAGTGTGTTTAAATTAATTGTATGGAAAAAAAGAGATGGCACAGTTACAATTTGTAGTAGATGGGGGGAAAGACATGTCTACTTGGGAAAATTATGCCATTCGTCGTCGATGTTTGATATGAATTACTTATTTTAATTTAAAATATAAACCATATTTTGTAGTTCAATTTCCTTGTTAAAATGAATATTATATTAAATATCGGATGTAGCCAGTAGTTGATTATAACGTATGTGCTAGATATATTGTTGCAATCCACTTGTTCATCTTTGGTATGTAGTTTCATATATTTTTGCGTAGCACGTTGAGTGAAAGGAATCAAAATAATTAAAGAGAAGGAGTTATTTTTGATGAAGATAGAACAGGAACATTCCTTTGGCCTTGTTTGGATGATATGTAATATTGGAATGAATGGAACTCGAATTGCGTAGAATCCAATCAGCTTTCTTTATTCAGTCCAAACACATAATCAGCTTCCTTAATGTTACATAGAATATAAGTGAATGATTCTGTAACTAATTATATTTTTTTAAATTTATGACATGGTTAATTAAAAATAATTTATGCTTAAGATTGGAAGAATATTCATTAACAAATTTGGCGATGGAACAGCTAACTAACCCCAGCTATGAAGACAAGGAATCTATTTAATAATAATAAATTATACAAGTTATGTGATGCATGGCTGAGGAGGATGGTACGTGGCTGGCTACAAACTTATGTCTTGTTTGGTTTGATGGAATTGGAGGGATGGAATTGGAGGGATGGAATTGGAATTGGAGATGAATTCCATGGTGATTGTATGTTTGGTACAAAGAATTGGACTTGGAAATGAATTCCATGTGGAGCCCAAATTGCCCCAATTCCATCAGAACAATTCCATCTTAAAAGCAAAGTTTTCCAATTCCACCTGAAAAATTCCATCCTTAACCCCACGTTCAAAGAGCAAAGGCGTCGGCAACCTGGGCAACCCAGCGACCTTGACCAACTTCATCAGCCACTACAACCGTCGGCGACTTGACCTACCTATTGACGGCGAGTATCCTAGCAGGTCGACGGTGAGCATAATGGCGACGACGAGCATACGAGAGAAATGGTTGCAGCAGCGGAAGAATTTGGTTGCACCCTAGTGACGGCAAGCACCAGCAACAGCGGCAACGTAATGGCGAGCACCCCAACAGCAATGGCGACGGCGAGTAACACAGCAGCGACGATGACAGCGAGGAACCCCACAGCAACTGTGACAACGAGCAACCCAGTAGCAACACTCACCTTAACCACCGGTAACTGGAACCCACCACCGGCAACTATGACGACAACCAGAACCTACTGCCGGTGAGAACTGAGCCACCATCACCAATGCATCTTTCTCCTCCGACGCATTTTCCTTCCCGAAGACAGAGAGCTCGAGTTGCAGGAAATTTTTTTTTTGGGTTAAGGTGGAAGGTTTTTTATTTTTGAATATATAAGGGTATTTTAGTCTTTTTATATAAAAATAAGATTCCATTTCCATGACATACCAAACGTACTTTTAAAACCTATATCCATCTCCATATCTATATCCATATCCAATTCTATATCCATCGAAATCAATTCCAGTGTATCAAACGGGGCATTATAGTAGGGAACCGCAATTGAGAAGGAAGGAGAAGAACACTTGAGCCTTTTGACAAGAATTACGATAATTCAATCAAATATTATTTCATATCCCAATTCTGAATTTAAAGAGAATTCAAGATTTTATACCAGCATACTAGATGGGGTTCAATCCCCCACATTATTCGAAAAAGTTATATAATCAATATGTAAATATAAAGAAAATTAGTTAATTGTTTTTAACAAATATACGTTGGTTCTTCTAAAATATTCTATATAATTATATGCTAGACTCACTTATTATATATGTACTCAATAAAAGTTATAAATTTAAGAGGTAAAATTCTTGTTCAACTTACAACTACCAAAAAAATATCATTTAGCGACGGAAAAATCCATCGCTAAATGGTTATTTTACATCTGAAAATCTTCATTTAGCAATAGAAAATATTGACGATCCTCGATCGTTTTAGCGATGGAAAATAATCATTTAACGATGGAAAATTTTTCTGGTAGTTTGTACTGCTAAGGAGTAAATTAAAGGTAGTAGTAGCACGTATCGCTTAACTACTAGCTACCACCTACGTTGTGGTCCGACCGAAGAATACACCTTCAGTTTTAACATGAACATGACAATCGAATACTTGCAATAATAGCAACCACTTGCGTTAAATGAGTGTCATATACTCATATCGTCTAGGCCCTTACGGAGGGGAGATCACCAATTATCAGGGTTATGAAAACCGGATCGGACCGGCTGGTTCGGACCAGAAACCAGCAAACCGGCCACTGGTCCGGTCCGGTTTTGCATTTGACCCCGGGTTGGGGCCAACCCGAGGTTGACCCGGTTAACCCAGGTGTGAACCGGTCAACCCGGCCGGTTAGGCGGGTTGACCCGGTCAGTTTTAAAAAAAAAATTTATTTTGTTAAAAAAATATTATGATGAATGTGAAATTAGTGTATTAGAGTGGGATATGACAATAGAAGCTATGAAATATATACTACAGCTTGAGGAATTATGATTTTCTTCATCAATGAATGCATATATACGTATGAGAAAAATAGGGGGTGCTAAGATGAATGAAAACAATGTAGTCAATTATAGTGTAAGTAGAAGAATAAATCTATATACACCCTAAACGAATACAAGTTGATATTTTTCCACCTAACATTCTTCTATACTGTCATTTTGTTGCATGTTGATTGCTCTTTCTTATTTGTAGAATACACGGAGGATAACATTTTGGTGTTTGAAAGGAAAAAATAAATTTGCACCTCACCTATATATTGATATTTTGTTTGAATGAATATTTTAAAACAGTAAATAATGTTGGATAATAGATAATCTATAAGTATATTATTAATTTGGTAATTGTTATTTTGTTAATAATGGAATTTACCACTTATTTTTTCAAATTTTCAATTCTAGATAGTTTACTTATGTTAATGTGTGATAATATTTATTTTTTAATTTTTTATTCCTCACCGGTTTGACCCCCGGTTTGACTCCGGTCTAACCCACTGACCCTGAACACACTGCCTTGTTCGGTTCAGTCACCGGTCCGGTTTTAATAACCTTGCCAATTATAAAAAATTTTGTGTTGCATTTAGCGAAAAATCGCTTACATTAACTTCGAATCAAAGTTTGAATTTATATCAAAAGAAAGGTTAAAGTATACTTTTAGTCCTTTATGTTTACATCATGATTCATTTTAATCCTTTAAATTTAAAAAGTGCACTTTCAGTCTCTCAAACTTAACGCTGTTACTTTCTCTTAACGGAAATTGATGACTGTGCAATAAAACGTTGATAAAGCATACTCACATTTTAATTTTAATTTCATAATATAATAAATTTGATTTTTTAAATTGTGTATAATAAAAAAGATTTAAAATAACAGCGTTAAGTTTGATGAGTCAGCAATTTCCATTAAGAGAGACCAACGGTGTTAAGTTTGAAGGACTGAAAGTGCACTTTTTAAACTTAAAGGATGAAAGTGAAACCTGACACAAATATAAAGGATTAAAAGTACACTTTAAAAGAAATTTATATTTAGTGTCTCACCTCCGGATAAGGAGACACATGTCTAAAAGAAAGTAATTTGTGAATATGGTTATCATAAAAAAATTGATCATTAATAAATTTGGTGATGGAACAGCGAACTAACCGCAGCTAAAGACAAGACATTTAAGAACTGATAAACTTGTTTTTGACCAACGATAAATAATTGCTTTTGGCCGAAAACCTATTGGTTGATTTGACTATAACAGAATGGCAAATCCAACTTTGTTTTGACTTGTTATAAATTCAATTATTCAGTAATATATATTCAATATAGATGAGTTTTTTTTAAAATCAATACAATCAAATTAATAAAAAATTAACAAAATTGATCTAAATTATTTTACAATGAGTAAAGACCAATAAAAATGGATATAACATTAATAATAAAAGAAAAAATTTATTTTACTTTTACTACATATAGGATCTATACATTAATTTAATTCCATGAAAAATGGTGACTCCTATACTCCTCATAACACATTTAGATAATTAGATCAAAAATATTTTGCGTTTATAGTCCTCAGGTTAGGATATTCGCCCGATCATACAGATTTTGAATTAGTGTTTTTACAATTTCAAAGTTTCATAAACAGATTTAAATACTGTATCAGTAACTTTCACTGTTACATTATCTTAGCCTGTCCCTGTCATTATGACTCACCACCCTTTATTTTTGCAACATTTTGTTCCCCCTCGGCTTTCTTTTAGTGCATGTCCTTATCTATCCTATAGGCTTGGTTGAAAAGAGTTTATGTACTTTGAATGCATGAACGCGTAAGCTACTTTTGGAAGAGTTACCTCATTTAAGTTCAGCGATGGGTCCGTTTGTGTAATCGGTGGAGAAACGCTTTAAGGTAAATTGAGGTAAATATGTAAAGAAAATTATCTTATTTTATAAAAAATACTGTTGAACAGGTTTATAATTTCTCTAGCAGTGTTCTCAAATGGAGCCAATACCCAATTTTGACTTACAGTAAAAAAAATCCGACCATATGAAAAAATTTCATATTTGGATTAACGCGTGTGTTTGTCGTCTTATGTAGCCTGAATGTGATCAACTAATTAAAAATAATCATATTCTCAATGGCACTAACATCCGACTTCCGGTAATTACCTATTAATACAAATTCAAGCAAGTTTTCCCATTTTGTGAAACATTCTCCCCCTTTAGAAGTACCCTTTTTTATATTTTTTTGGGGTAATATTCGCCACCTTTTTAATTTTAATTTAATTAGCATTATAGTATCTATGTCTTTTAAACGTCAATATATAAAATAATCATTTCCATCCTCAAAATTACGTCTTTTAGCGTAAAAAGTAGAGTCACCTCTGATAGTAGATATTGTTTCCCTTAGTTGTACGTACTAAAAGCAAAATATATATCTGTCTTGATTAAATTTTTATACACACAAGGGTTGAGGATTCAACCTTTGAACCACGTATTTAAATAATGAGTGACCTACTAACATCAACTTAAATTGGGTTTTTAATTTTTTATATATAAGATTCATTTTAAATGTCACTTATTTTTCTCAAGACTTTGAGATCTCATCGCAGTGTAGAACGTTACTAAGTTTTATTAATGCCTAACGAAGCAAAACCTGTAATCCAAGTTTTTGTTTTTTTGGGGGGGGGGTCAGCACCAAGTATGTCCTTCTAGATTATATGAACGGTCCATATTTATATTTTTCATTTTTATTTTTGAAAATGATTATTTTAATGAGTACAGAATCTAAAATTAGGACAATATTTTAGCTATTAATTTTTTAAAAAAATAATTTTATTATTTAAAAATTTTAAATATGGACCATTTAAAAATCTATACTTCTTCCTTTCTACTCACTTACAAGAAAGCTTTTGGTGCCATCCAAAAGCCAAGTTATATGGTCAATAGAATTATATATTGGGAATTCTCACAGTCATAATCGGAATTAGTTAATAAACACAGGACAGAAAATCCTAGAGAGAGAGAAGGAAAAGGGCATGAATCGATCAAATGAGAGAGAATTGGTGATCATTTATGGTGGAGTTCCATCTTGACGGCCCTACAAAAGTACTTTAAATCACGTGAAACAAAATATTATCCAACACGCAAGTTCTTACATCATTCTTCACCAACCTACTACGATACATCAAATAAACGCCCAAAATTATGTATCAACTCTCATGCGCTTACCTAACTTCTTCTCCTGCTACATATGTGTGTGTACTATATATATATATCATAATCGATTCCCCAACTTCCATCAACTCACAAGTGTGAGAGCGAGGTTCTGTGTGTAGTCACAAAAATGGAGAGTGAAACAAAAGCTGAAGCTAGAAGAGCCCACTGTGTGGTGGTGGCATATCCAGCTCAAGGTCACATAAACCCTATGCTTGAGTTCTGTAAGCGTCTTCAACATGGAGGAATCAGTGTAACCCTAGTCTGTACTCGCTTCTTCTGCAACAATTTGCAAAAGCTTCCGGGTTCCAATATTGCGCTCGAGACCATCTCCGATGGCTTTGACGATGGTGGCATCGACGAGGCAGAGATCCAGAAGGTCAACTATTACGATCGGTTTCGGGAAGTAGGGTCACGGACTCTTATTGAGCTCATTGAGAAGCTTGAAAGAACAGGGAGGCCTGTTGACTGTATCATTTATGATTCATTCTTGACTTGGATTCTTGATGTTTCAAGGAAATTAGGGTTAATTGGGGTGAGTTTTCTGACACAGAATCTCTCTGTGGATAGTATATACTATTATGTGAACAAGGGAAAGCTAAAACACCCACTGGTAAAAGATCAAAATATATCTCTTCCTGGCTTACCATCTTTTGAGCCTTGGGATTTGCCTTCTTTCTTGTACGAATGTGAACCAGGAGATCCAGTTCTGAATTTGTTGGTGGGTCAGTTCTCTAATATCGAGGAAGCTGATTGGATTCTCTGCAATTCCTTCTACGAGCTTGAAATTGAGGTATAGTTTGTGAGACTACTTGCCCACTAACTAGTTTGGACAACCTTTAAAAAGCATTTAAAAATCACTTTCACATTTAAAAACCTTCAAAAAGATTTTATGGAATTCTAGGTATGCATGTAAAAATCACTTACATGCATACCTAGAATTCCATAAACTAGAATTCCATAAAATCACTTAAAATATGCGTGTTGTTTATCCACTGCGTCTGCGTCCTTTTTTCCATGGTAGAAGTAGATTTATTTGTTTGTATTATAATCGTTTAGTTTTAAGCCTAGCTTATGACTCAGCATGGATTTTATTGCACATGGGAGGGTACTAATTAATAGATTACTTATCACGAGACAGGCAATTTCATTTATGCTTGCATCTTGCCAACTAAAAGTTGGTTTTAGGTGAAAGATTATTATTTAACAAAGATTTGACCAAAATTCAATTACAGTCCGTCCTAATTACGGTACTTTAATGTTAGGTTGTCCTTTACTTCTAAGGTTACGTGATCATTCCTACTTTTTCTTTTAATAAAAGGCCAATATGATAAAATAATCTTTCATGGAAGGAGCGGAATTAATTATTACTCCTCTATTCTTAAATTTAAAAGCTAATTAAAAGATTTGGATTGCTTCCCATCTTACCTCCCAAATTTATATTTTTTTTTCAAGCTATCCCTATATTGGTTGTGTATATATTAAAGGGTCTTTATCAATGGGGATCATCATTAAAAGAGTATAATTTAGGTAAACCAACTAACATTTGTTATAAGTATTTAGCTTAGATAATTTCCTTAATATATGTGAAATAATTATCTATTTATAAATTACTTCCAACATGATTAACCAAGACCAAGAAAAAAATTAAATTTCATTTTGTCTTAAAATTTAATAATTTCAACTTTACTCCTGTTTAGTATATATGACATGCCATATAAAGTCTACATAATAATAAATAAATACTAAAATTGTACATTCATATAAAAAATTTAATAATGCAACTTGTAAATATGACTAGAAAAAAACATCTTTCTTTGCTCTATAATTATGAACAGAGGAGTAGCTCTTACATATAGGTTAGAGGGAGTACTAATCTATAAAATTTGATTTTAGGTTGCAGATTGCATGAGAAAGATTTGGCCAAACTTAAGGACGGTTGGACCAACTATTCCTTATGAGTTCTTGAGCAATAACACTAAAGCACTTGAAGATGAAGAAAATCATGGATTTGCCAAGTTTAAGAGTAATGAAGAATGCACCAAATGGTTAGATCATCAACCAAAACAATCAGTGGTTTATGTATCATTAGGAACAATGGTACCTCTCACGGAAGAGCAAATGGCAGAACTAGCATGGGGTTTAGCAGATAGTGGAATCACCTTTTTGTGGGTGGTGAGAGAATCTGAAGAAGCTAAGCTTCCTAAAGATTTTCCGAGAAAAACGCAGAAAAGTTTGGTGGTCACATGGTGTCACCAACTAAAAGTCCTATCACAGGAGGCTATAGGATGCTTTGTAACACATTGTGGTTGGAATTCAACGTTGGAGGCTTTGAGTTTAGGAGTCCCAATGGTGCTTATGCCACTTTGGAGTGATCAAAGAACCAATGCAAAGATTATTAAGGATGTTTGGAAAATAGGAGTGAGAGTTCAAGTTGATGAGAAAGGGATTGTGAGAACAGAAGCATTGAAGAAAGCTATTTTGGAAATCATGAAAGGTGAAGAAG
>JANTPZ010011296.1:0-15645 GCA_025593235.1 Vachellia pachyceras | reverse complement strand
GACATTTTTCCAAACAAGCTGAATATAGCTCGATTTAAAACCTAAGTTAAAGAGAGGCGAGGTGGGTAAGAGTGACATGTTTGGTGTGAACTCAATGGTAAAAGAGAAAGAATGAAAGCATAAAAAGGAGGCCAGATTAAGAAAGGAGAGGGATGGGACCTCCTCAAGCTTCTGTGATGATACAGATGGATGGATGGATGTTGTTAAGTATACAACATAACCCTCACGTTTAAGTTAATTAAGGTCACTTCAAAGCCTGATTAAGTGGCCAACTTTTATGTTAACACAAGATCATTATGGGTGGGCTCCACCCAAATAGCATGATTAACACAAACACACATATATAAGAGTGTGTGTGTTTGGGTGGGCACGTGAAATAGGGAAAGCAAAAGATGGGAATTGGCTTTCGGCACATTCTTCTTTCCCCCTCTGGGGGCCACGACTTCATTTTTTTCCCTCTCCATTGCTTATTTTCTCTCCTCACATCAAATCAATCAATCAATATAGAGGATATAAAAATTGCATCGACAATCTTAATTTGAAAGAAAACCGATTGATGGTGGCTTAAAAATTACCAAGTTTAACTTATGAAATATATAAATATAGAGGACACCAGCTAAAACAATAATAACCAATTTTAAAGATATTCATTAGTCAATTTCATTTTAAAAACATGAAAAATCCGTTAAGAGAAAGTAGTTACGGCTTCTAAGGTAATTTTATGAATTTTAAAATAATTTTTACAGATTTCAAAATAATTTTATCTTGATTTACATATAATATTGAAAAAAATAAATTTTTAAATAAACACGACGGTAGAATTAAAAGTGGAAACAAATTTTTGTTTTCTTCATTTTATTAATATCAGTATTAATGGAAAATGTACGAAACTTCTATCAAATCAGATAAAAATACGTACTACTGCTCATACTTCAGTTTCCTTACAATGCATAAAGGTCAGTACTCTTGATTTAAAGCATTGAAAGGGAACGGATCATTTTTAAAAGAAATGCCCCTCTTCCCCTTTTTGTTTGTCCAATTTTTAACTGTATTTAAAGTGAACTTGTTTGGCCAAAATGAAAAAAAAGAAAAAGAAAAAAAAAGTGAGCTTGTCACTATTTCATTTGATGTCTTTTTTCGCTTGTTTGAGAAAACCGTTTTCCTAACTATACATATAAATCGAGATAAAATCATCTTGAAATATATAAAAAATCATCTTAAAATCTGTAAAATACATTGAAATCTGTAAACCATTTCTCCCACGGAATTTTTATATTGTTCTCTGTGATGTGTTCTTTGCCCTACACAGAAATAATCATTTTTCAAAAGCAACATTTAATCTTTATCTCCTCTTTTTTTCCATCTACATAAATTTTGTTTGTTTTTAATCTGGCTGTCTTTTCTGGTTTTATCAATTTTTGTATTTACATTGTGCCAGTTTGAAAATTCGTTAGGAGAAATGAGTTTAAGGATTCCGAAAAGAAATTACGGATTTCAAGATATTTTTTATGAATTTCGAGATGTTTTTTACGGATTTCAAGATAATTTTTATCGTGACTTGCGTGTACTGTTTGGGAAAAAATTTCTCAAACATGCACATAAATATTCCACTTTTAAAAATGCCTTGCGTGGTTTATGAAAACAAAGTAATTATTTTGAAAAATAAATAACAAATGCATCAATTCATCAAATAGTAAGATAATAATCAAGGGAGTGATGGTTTGATTGATTCTCAACAAAATTTTATGTGAAATTCCAATTTATAGATATGGCTCTTTATTTGTAACTGAGATTCTTATCTTGAATCAATACTTAAAATCATGTCTAACAATCTTTTATCAGGACCTAAATATAACTTTTCCCATGAAGAATGTATTGTACGTATAAAATTATTTTTTATGGATATAAAAGATCTGAATCGGTTTACTCTTTCCATCAACTTAACCCATTATACCCACAGTCCGTGAGCTCAACTGATGAAATGATTGGGCTAATACTCTCACCTAAAGGGAGATGATTCGATCCCGGGGAGTGTCACTTTATTATGACTCCAGTCACAGCGTTTGGGGAGGCATCACTACAGCTTAGTGCAGGTGGGTTGACCTACGTGTGTAGCCAAAATTAAAGGGTTTGTTTGACATGCTCCAGTGCCCGTAGGGACAGGCTCCAGTAGATCATGAGTTAGGTGCCCTGCTCTTGAATCGTGGGTGAACCCAACCCCTTTCTTAAAATTTGTGTATAAAAAAACTTAACCCATTATTAAAATTGCAAGTTAGATTAATTTTGCATCACAATTTCTTGGCTCCCATCTTCTTTTTGGAATCAATTTTTAATTAGATCACTAAATAGATGCTCTCAAGTTCAAACTCTTATTTGTTGGTATGAACCAATGCCATTAAAATGTCTAAACTTTATTATCTGCCTGGTTGTATTTTATTAATTATAATATACATGCATATGTGGCTCAATTAGAGATGCAAATTAAAGAAGAAGCATCGAGGATTAATCTAATTCGTTTAATCAGAAAGTGAAAAAGTACATTGTATTATATTGAATTAAAATCATAAAATTCGATTTTAGCTTTAAATTTCCACCGACCAAAGTTGAAGTCTTCATGCATGCATCGCTTAAAAGCTATTTGCCACCAAAGCTGTTTTGTCCTTCTAAGCACATCACTCATGTCACTGGTCCATGGATTCTTCAAATGAAAGTTAAATAATATTATACACGTTAGTAATTATTTTTGGAAGATTTATTGTAAGGTCCCAATGAATAAAATTATTTATGAAAATGTTCTAAGAGGTTGTTCATGCCATTAACAACTCTTGAGATATTTTCATAAATAACTTTATTCCTTAGGACCTTACAATAAATTTCTCATTATTTTTTATAATAATTGATAAGGTTTAATATTGTTATGAAAATAAAAAATACAAAAGAGGTAGAGATAGAAAATATGAGAGAAAGTTCAAGGGGAAATAAAGAGAAGGCCTCTTTCATTTCATTGCATATCTCAATACCTTGTACGTAGCAACCATTAAAGTTTAAGTATAAGGTTATAAAGAGATAAAGACAAACATGATGTCATTAATCATAAAAAACCCTTCATAAGCCATTGATTAGAAGGTTATTTGATTTATGACATTAAACATAAAAAATCATAAGGGGTATGAGGCTATGGATATTCAGCAAATATTATATTTTCTATAACATTATTTCTTTCCACAAATGAATGTTTAGTAAATCTTCTTTTTAAAGTGCTCAAAATTTTAATTTTTATTCTTGCAAATTTTAATATCTAGTTTCGTATTTATATCATAACAAGTAGTGTCGGTAAAGCGGGCTGGCCCGCGCGGGTTGGCGGGCTGGAAAACCCTAGCCCGCAGCCCGCCAGATTTTTTATTTTTTTAAAAAATTTAAAAATAAATTCTTTTTTCATTTTTTACCTAATTTTTCTTATAAGATTGCATATTTATACTATTTTCTTTCAAATTCTATGAATAAGTGTTCAGTAATTTTCTAAAAATAGAATTTAATATTACTTTTATCCTTATAAAAAATATTGGGATGAAAAAAGGTAAAAATATGTGTATATATTTTACCACTACTAATAACAAGTGACATTTTATATTACAAGAAATTTGAGAAATAAATTGATATATATATTAAATATGAGTGATATGTATTATACAAAATTTAGGAAATGAATCATATATAGTTTGTAAGATAAATGTATGTGTATATAGTTCATTGCTTATCAATACTCAATAGCAGTACACTGTTGTAATTTATATTTATTTTCTATTTTCCAAAAATAATAAATTCGCACATTTATTTTGAATGATAATAAAGTTCACCATTTCTTAAAATAAATTTGACCCTATCCATATAAGAGATGTCGTATTGGGATATTGTCTATAAATAACTCTTTTTTCTATAAAATATCTTCCATTCTTTTTTTTGTCAAACCTTTGGAATCAATTAAAAAATTATAGATAAATTAAGATAAAACTCATCTCACTTACTTATATCAATTGTGTGAAATCACTTTGAAAAAACCCATGTTTACAAAGGAATAGTTGAGTTTAGATAATTTTTTTTCTTCGTTCCATTGTTGTTTATAATTACAAAAAGAACAACAAAGGGCTCATGATAAGATCAAGACTCTTGCTCCATGGAGGTGAAGGATTAGTATCTCCTGATACAGTATAATAGTTAATTAATTTGTGTAGGAAATATTAATGAAACTAAATATATTATTGAAAATTATTTATTAATGTATATAATTAGATTATATATCAGTTTATAAGTTTGACAAGTCGGTTTAAAGAAAATTAATAAATATAAATAATTTTAATTGATGCATTTAGCTTCTTTAATCTTTCTAACTAATGTCAACCAACTCTTATATTAAGGATAAAAATAGTATGATTTAGAAAATATATGTCTAATGAGTAATATAATTGAACGAAAACTAGTTGTAAGTGAGATGTTTGTCGAACACCCATAATCAATTAAAATTTTTTTGTTCAAGTTGAGATAAAACTCCTCGGATATGATTACTTGCGTAAAATCACTTAAGAAACTTAATTTGAATTTATACATAGTGACATGGAATTTTTTTTAAAAAGGTTGCATATTTTCAATGGATATCAAAAAACAGGCGAGGGTACCTGAATGACTAAATCATAGGTTTATATATAATAAAGATCATATTCTTAAATTTACAAGTAATTCTCTTAATTAATGTCATAAGTGACAATGCATATATTAATTTACACTAGACTTTCTATCTACTCACAGCTTGCTTTAAATTCCACAAAATTCCCAAGCAACTTTTTTTTTTAATTCACAATAATGATGAAGAAGAATTCACAACCGATTTTCTACAAATCGATTCACATTCTTAGAATTCATAAGTAGCCATGCATAAATTAATGAAATATAATCGCATATTTATTCATAATTGACTTTTCATAGATTCGCACAACCTTCATTTATCCAAAACTAACTTTCTTAAATTTGTGGGTGGCCTTCTACTAGTCATTTTTTACATTAATTTAATTTGGTGTATTTTGAAATTTTCCCAGAGTTAACTGCGATTTTCGCATAATATACACCGGGCCCGTTTATGAATGTGGTAGAGAAGTGCTTTTACATAAGTCGAGGTAATTATATGGAGAAAATTGTTTCGTTTTACGAAAAAAACACTGTTGAACGTGCTTTAGGGAGTAAATAAGTTTTTCAAATAAGCAAACTAACACACACACATATATATGTTTAATACACATTTTTTCGACAGTACCTCAATATGTTTTAATTAAAATAAATAAACATAAATATGCATTATCATATGCTTAAAAAAGTCAACTTACACCACTAATTATATTATTATCTTTAAGATAAACTAATGTGATAGTGTTAGAAATATAATGGGGACATCAAATGACAGTGGGGTTATTGATAGTGACTGTTAGTGACATGCAATGTATGAATGTTGCTTGAAGGTGAATTCATTATATTTTAATATCATAATTATAGAATTAATTGGTTTTTAGTTGATAGTAAGGATGTAAGTTCAGTGAACAAAAAAAAAGGATGATGATTAAAAAAAAGGATGTATGGTCATTAGTATCGGTAATGCGGGGTGGCGGGCTGAAATTAGCCCGCCACCTTGAACCCGCGGGTTAGGAGGGCTTAGCGCCCGCCAACCCGCTTTTTAATTTTTTTTGAAAAAATATAGGTTTTATGTATTTTTTACTTTTTTTCATCACAGTATTTTTTACAAAGAAAAAAGTAATATTAAATTCTATTTTTAAGAAATTATTGAACATTTATTCATAAAATTTGAAAGAGAATATCATAAATATACAATCTTATAGAAAAAATTAGGTAAAAAAGGAGAAAGATTTTATTTTTTATAAAAAGATAAAAAGTTCAGGTTGGGAAATCCTAACCCGCCACAAGGCGAGCTGGTGGCAGGCTGACCCGCTCAACCCGTCAACCAGATTGCGGGCTGGCCCACATTCCCTGTAGTAATGTTCATGGGGTAAGTGTGATGATCGAGAGTGAAAGGGGAGGAAGATGACGGTGATATGTGTTTCATATTGCATATTGATTGCAGTCAATGCAAGTAGCAACACTGGCGAAAAATATTATAGATTCGTTTGAGAATACGGTAAATAAGTACTTTTTATATAAGTTAAGGTAAATATGTGAAAGATATTATCTCATTTCATGAAAAAACATTGTTAAACGTATGTTTTACTATTTCAAATGTTCCAACAAATAAGCCATATATTCGGCAGCATCTAATATGAATATATCACTGTACCATAAACAAAGTATATATCAACAACAACAATTTTTCCATTTATAAAAAATGAACAGATGCGATAAATGATTAATTCGTTTTCATTGTACATTTTAGATCTAACTTAAAATAAGATTAGTTAGCCCCCAAACGATTACATAATTTAAAATAACACGCTTCAGTGGCTTGCTGGTGGCTGCTAATTGGAGTTTTGACAGTCTATCGATGGCTGAAGGGTTTTATTTTTTTAAATTTTTTTGTTTAAAGGCATTTTTATCATTTCATTATAATTTCATAAAGACACTTGATGTACTAGTACCCACTGTGGGATTTTTAAATTTCGAATCACCTTTCTATCCTCTCACATTTTATGTTATTTTCTCAAAGATAAATTGATGTTGTTGAATGAAAGCCCAATCAAACTTCGTGGATTTTCAGGAAGCTTTATTAATTCTCCCCGATAAATGAAAATTGTTAATATTTCACAACTTGATAAATCAATTTTAAAATTTTCAATGAGATATACACCCGATAATACCTTAAATAAGATTACATTATATAGGATGGTATGTTATTAGACAAAAGAAGCTGGAGAAATTAATTAAATAAAATAAACAGATATATTGATCATTTTTAAATTAATTTATTTAATATAAAATGATGCATATAATCAAAATATTTTTATAGCTATTTCATAAAATATATAATTTTAAAAGGATTATTTAATGTTTTTGAAGACTCCACTGGAAGTTACATTTAGCAACCGCAATGTAACGAAATGAAAGGTTGGGGACAGACACACGAAGGGAGGCGCGTGGAGGGTCACATCAAAAGCAAAAGAAGGAACAGTCCAATCGCCGTCCAATCTAAAACGAACCGTTGACTACAAAACAGTCTCCAATAATGAAGCTCACTCACCCACTCCACTCATACGGATCCACATAATAATATAAATATCATAAATAAGGTAATTATCTCCCTCAAATAATTAATTACCCCCTTGTTCTCTCTCCTCTATTACAACTATTTCTTTTAAAAGTAATACATTACTTTTATCTAAAGGTTTAATATATTTTATATTTTTATTTTTAATAAATTTAATATCTTTCTTACCCATTTTTTCCACCCATCTTCCCTAATTTTTTTCATATATATTGAGTTTATTTGAAACAACATTTTCAAAAGTTAAATTTAAGTTTAATAGTGTTTCCACAAAACGAGATAATCTCCTACACATATTTACCTCGATTTACATAAAAGTACTTCTCTACAGCATTCCTAAATGGAAAAGTAAAATAAACACTCCTAATATTTTTTTATTCACGTTTGTGTTCAATTAGGGTAATGGGTCTGGCCAAAAAAATTAGGGGAATGGGAGAGTAAAATTAACACTCTTATGATCTTATTTACAACACAAAGATAAAGAATTTTTAAATCTAATTTATAAGTCATATAATTAATTTTTTCATATAAATATTTACTTTCACTATACATTTATCTTTTGTGTAAACTTTTTTCATGAGATATAATTAAATTAAATAGGGATAAAATTAGAAATTTATTAAATTTTAAGCAACATAAATGAAGTTTAAGATTTTATTTAGCATGTATAAACTTGATAAATTTAATATTTTTAAATGCTTTAATTAGTATGTGTGAATTAGTTAAAAACTTTTATAATCATGATCTGTCACGAGTACATCTCTAACATAGCTTTCAACTACTTTTAAAAAATTATTTATTTTACGCAATTTAATAGTTGTTGACTGATACTTATAAAAATGATCGAATAAATATTGAGATACAAGATATTCTAATTTGTTAAAGTTTTGATATATATATATATATATATATACAACTCCGATTTTCTTTTTGGTACACCGTCAAAGTTTTCTAATTCTAATATTCAATATACAATGGTACAACATCAAAGTTTTCTAATTCTAATATTCCTCCAATCTCTTCATAACATAACTATATATTCTTTGATCATTGTCAGTGCAGGAATAAAATAATTAAAAGCATTCAAATATTAGATGCGTATCACGTATCTTACATGAAAATTTCGAACATAAATGGTATTATCTTAATTTGTAAATAATATGATTTATTATAAACTTTATATTGTATATTAATAAAAACTAATGGTGAAAAATACTGAGTGTTTCTCTCCAATTACTTGGATCCTCTTGCTGTAGAATTCTAATAATCATTTTCAATAAACTATAAGATCAATTAAATATATTTAAGAATAATTTTCATTTCTGATAAAATAATCTTTGAATTATTTAAATTGATCACACTGTCAATAACATTAAACGTATGAAACGTTCAAAAATTAATTTACTTCTTTCAGTTTTCTTCCTTAAATTTATAAGATGTGATTTTAATGATTCAATTTTAACTGTTGATTTTGATTGACAAAAAATATTGAATTGTCATTTGACTTCATGAAAATAACGGCTTAAAATTTAATTTAAACTCAAACTTGATGTAAATTTAGAAGAATAAATGTGTAATTTATTTAATTTAACTGAATTTTAACTATTTATTTACTCAATAAAGATGTACAGTTTTCTAGAAGGTATTTATAATGTCAATGAGGCTATGAATTAAAACCCAAATCCACCAAATGAGAAATAATTTGGCTTGGAAGCAATTTTCTTTTTTACAATTTACTTCAGAACTTAAGCGCTTTTGCTTAAACATAGAATCAGATAATCGTTAGGACCACAACATCATTACTGATTACTCATAAGTGTGAATAATATAATATGATTAATTGTATAGTCCGCAGTGTATTCTATTTTATATTGTATCCGTTTAGGAACGCGGTAAAGAAATACTTATACGCAAGATGAGGTAAATATCTAAAGGAGTTTATTTTGTTTTACGGAAAAATACTGTTAACTTTTTTTAATACTCTCCTAAACAAGCCAGTGGATTTTATAAAGTCAAATTCCTCCGTGACTATTTATGTATTGGAAAAGTTGAAAATATATATTTTTTATTGAACAACTGTTGACTTGTGTGGTTTTTTACTAGTTCAACTGCCTGGCGTGGATGGCAAAACTTTGGTATCCCTTAATATTTTCTGTGATATCCTCACCAAACACATATTTTCTGCAATATGATTAATTATGTGACGGTCTTTAATACAATAGGCCAAACTTCTTTGAATACACGTGATTGTTAATTCGTATGTTTGGATTAATAATAAAAGTTACTTCTCTATCGTAATTTATAATTTACGAGGTAAGTATATTAAAGAAATTTTATTTCATCTTGTATAAACTTTCTTCTCCCATGCTAATATAGATGGGTCAATATTATTATCATTTTTATAATGATAATTCATTCAAAGGAAATTAAGGAATATCATTTATAATAATTATTAAGAAATTATAAATTTTTTTGAAAATGGTGGAGATAAACAAGTCCAAACAACGATTTCATTTTCATCTTCTTCTTTGTTAATTATGTTGGCATAAAAAAAAAAGCATTCTTATGTTTACATATGGAGTTAGGGATATATCGTATATGTGAGTTTATATGAAATCTTCTGTTTTATTTGTTAGCTAGGTTTTCCTATCCAAAATATTGCTAATTGCATATCTTTAAATAAATTATATTTTAAATATAAGTTAGCTACAGAATAATTAATATCCTTCTTTGTCAATTTCACCTTTATAATTAATGTTTATTATGACTTTTTTGTAATTTGCTCTTTCCTTCAAGAACCCATTTAATACAGGCAAGGTTAAAAAATTCAACTTAAAAAATACATTCAGAATTAACCGTAGTGATTGGAAATGACGTCCACTGTAGTGTATTTGTGTTTATGAATATATACTCATCAACTCCTCTTTATAGGATGAAAATGGAATGTGATATTCGATCATATTTATAAATTACCTCATTAAATGTTTCATGTGAATATACTATTTTATATTTTATTTATCATGTATTGATTTGACTCTCATGTATTATAGTAGATATAAAAATATAAAAATATGGATGAAGTTGAAAAGCTGTTGAATTTTAACGTACATTTAATAGGGTTTAAGGTTTTATTTTATCATAAATCACTTTTGGCCAATTCACACGTGCGTTTAAAATTATTAAATTTTTAATGAAGTTTTAGTAATTTTAAATATTATTTTTGTTAGCTATGTTAAAAATCCAAAAGTAAAATAATTTTTACTCTCCCGGTATTCCTCATTAAATGTGAGCGCGGCACTGCTTTCTAACTAGTTTTAACCCGTTAAAAAATACGGTAGAGAAATTTTTTATGTGAATTGAGGTAAATATATAGAGAAAATTTTCGTTTTATTAAAAAAATACTGTTAACCAAATTTTTTACTTTTTCAAATGAAATGTCAAATAAGCAACAAGCATAGCAATGGAACTTGAGTTTTGTTTAATAAATGGTAAAATTTAATTAATTAATGGTTGTGAGGGGAAGGTGAATTATGGATAAGGGAATAAATGGGGGTGAAAAGACAATTATAGGAATATATAATAATAATAATAATAGCGGTGGAATAAAAAGGGAGGAACAATAATTGGAGAGACTAAGAGAGGTGGCTGGTGGGGCCCAGATGGTACGGAGAATGAGGAGAGACAACACGCAAACCTCCGCAAATTTAGGCAGCGCTGTCATCCCACTACACTATCCCTTCTTTTTCGGGTCTCCTGTTCCTTCTAGATCCTTCCCCTCCATTCATTATTTCTATTCATCAAAATAAATTAAAACCTCAAAAGGCAAAATTATTTCTTTTATCCTCTTGGTTTCGATTTGATCCATGTAATTGTGAGTCCCCCTACTCTTGATTCGGTCGTTGAACGTTAACCCACTACTGCAACTCGGCCAAACTATTAGTAATCAAATTTTTTAAAATCTAGATTTTTTAATATTTAGTTTCTTTTTTTAAAATTTAGGTTTGATTTAAAAATCTAAATTTTACCGTAAAATCTAGAGGTTTTATCCAAGTACTCACATTTTTAGAAAAATATTTTGGATACAAAACCTCAGTTGAAACCTAGGTTTTAAAAAAAAACTATTTTATTTTTGAATCACACCTTCCCTCCTAATAAATTTTTTTATTATTTTTTATTTATTTTCTTTCCTACCTACCTTTTACGTTGGAATCTAGAAAAGCCAAAACTTCCCAAACACAATCACCTTTAAAATTTAGGTTTTGTCTCGAAATCCTTAAAAGCTATTATCCAAAACCTAGATTTTGCCTTGAAATTCGTAAAAGCTATTCTCAAAAGAACTTCCAATAAACCCAAAATCTATGTAGGTTTTGAAAAAACAATATTTTCTTGTTAAATCACACTTTCACTCATAATAAATTTTCTCGTACATTTTTTCTTTCTTCCTTTTTCCTATTTACCTTTTGCATTAGAATTCGTAAAAGTTATTTTAACAATTGGGTTTGTCTGACATTCCGTTTGGAAAAGTAAAAAACCTGTTCAATAGTGTTTTTCCGCAAAGCAATATAATGGCCCTGTTTGCTTGAGCTTATGGGGAGTCCAAACGTACGTTCAACAATGTTTTTCCTTAAAACGAGATAATCTCTTTTACATATTTAACCCTACTCATACTTTTTATCTATCTCATAGATTTCCCCCCTCTGTAGACCCTTGCACTAGGCCGCCTTGAAAGAAAAGTAGAATCTTCATTGGAGATAATAATTCAATGGTTAAAGTATATGTTTAGTATTTTAAGTTTACTTTTAAGTTTCAACTGATCCCTTAAATTTATAAAGTGCACTTTTAATCATTTTATCTTAATATTCTTAGTTTTATTGAACGGAAAATAAATGATTCAACCAATTTAAATGGTGATTTGACTATTAAAAATTGATAAAATATTGTTAAATTTTTAAATATACAAATAAGTATATTAAAATAAATATTTAAATATATTTTAATATCATTTAACTGCATAATGGTAATTGAATCAACATTGTCCATTAAGTAAGACTAATGGTCTTAACGTTAAATGCTTAAAAATGGACTTTTTAAAATTAACAACCCAATTGAAACATGTTAATGTTAAATGTATAGTTTAGTCTTATTAAGTTGAAGAAATATGGTAAGAAGTGGCAAAATAAACTTTTTTTACATGCTCATTATACTTTCACCGAGGATTCAAACTCACTCTCCATCACTTCTTTTTTAGGTTTTCATCATTTATCACTGCAATTTTGGCCATAGAAAACTTATCCAACAGAAAGGAGATATGTATCTATATATATAATGACAATAATAATAACAATAAGGATAATAATAATGATAATAATAATAATAATCTGAAGCATTAGAAAACTGCTTCACGTGCACATGCATCCAATTTATCTTTTGACTTTTTAAACACGTTTAGAAATGATTCAAGTGCACTGTAAAATCAACATCATTAATTAACATAACACTTTTTGTAGCTTCCATTGCTTCATCATCATCATCTCTCCTCATCGCTTCCCATCATTACTCATCTTATAATCAACAATCATAATTTTTTAGGTAACAATCAACAATCATATTTACGTACACTTAGAATCTTTAACATGTTTCTCAGAAATTTTAATGTTTTCCCCCTTAAAACTTAATAGATTTTCCACTTTAACTGCAAAAAAATAATTAATTAACAACACTGTGTGTGTTTGGACATTTCGTCGGGAGAAATGAGTTTATGGATTTCTAGATTATTTTACGAATTTCAATATGGTTTTTATGGATTTGTAGATGGTTTTTACAAAATCTTAAGATGGTTTTACCTCGACTTGTATGCACTGGAAAGGGAACTAATTTCCCAAACTAGCACACTATCTGCAGCTTCCTTTGCTTCATCATCATCTTTGCTCATCACCTCCCATCATTACTCATTTTATAATCAACAATCATATTTACACTTACCATCTTTTAACACGTTTCACATAATTTTTTTTTTGTTTTTCCCCTTAAAACTTAATAGATTTTAAACTTTAACTCTTAATATGTATAGTATATCTATATACTTTGATGAGGTGCACTATACAATTATAAACATAATGGTTTCTGTAACAATAAATTATAAAAAAGCCATTACCAGAAGCGACGAAAGAATCCATCGTTAAATGGCTATTTTTTATCAGAAAATTTACATTTAGCGACGGAAAATATTAGCAATCCTCGTTTTAGCGACGGAAAATAGCCATTTAGCGACCGATTTTCCGTCATTAAATGGCATTTTTCTGGTAGTGTAACGTACATTCATATGAAAAATTAAATGGGATAATTTATATGAATGAAGCACTGAGAAAAACTCTTTTATGTTAGCCCTATCATTAGCGTTAGAGGAGTAATATCTCCAATTCTTATTACAAAACACTTTTAAACACCCTATTAAAACCAATGAGAAGTGGTTAAGGCACTAACTTACTCCGTTTAAAAATGAGAATTTTTTTATAAATCTATCAACTTTTAATAACTTGAATTATCCTTCTGAAAGGCCCCCTAATACAGAAGAGTGAATACTTAACAGTCAAGTATTGCGTACAATATTTGATGGACATTGTGCCTGTTTGACTCAGCGTTTGTAGGGACTAAATGTACATTCAACAGTGTTTTACCATAAAATAAGATAATTCCTTTCATATATTTATCTGAATTTACGTAAAAGTATTTTTCTACTGTGTTCCCAAACGCGCTTTACATCTCAACCAGCAAACCATTGTGTAAGAATAAACCGTCAAGCATTCCAAAAATAATTGACGCCTATACCTAACAACCGTTTAAGTATTGATGAATTAATTAGAAATAACTTGTGATAAAGATGATAGGGACGATTCTCATATTCAATTATAAAAAAAATGTTAGGCTAATGGAACCTAACATAAAATGATTTCCTTTTGTTTTCCCCCTAACTACTAATAAATTCCAAACCCTTTAAGAAATTGAATCCCTCCCATATGTTAAAATGATAATAATGATTAGTTGCTTGGATCCTTTAATTTCTTGTGTATTTTCATTGCCCACTGATAAAGAGTAAATTAAATATTAATTATTTAATATCTATATAAATCTAAACTTTAGTTATTTCATGTGCTGAAAATTCAAAGTTTGTCGCCGACCTAGATCAAGTTTGAACGGATATGTGGAGACAGCCGGACCGATTGGAGTTGGCCAATTATTTATTACGAAACTAGTAAGAAATGCATGTAACGAGTTTTGCGTTAATCAAATCCACTTGTAAATTACTAAGCTTATTTGTAACAATATTTCTAAAAGCAAACGTACGTTCCAAAAGTTTTTTTGTAAAATGAGATAATCTCCTCCGTATATTTTCCTCAACTTACGTAAAAGTACTTTTCTACCGTTTTCTCAAACAAGTCCACTATTATTCTTTAAACGTGAATTATTTCGTGTCACGCCTCGTTAAAATTGTAATTGCATGCATGAAAAATGAAAATCGATCAACTAATAAGTGATATCAATAAAATCTTTCAGTGCTTATTTTGGGTCAACGGTGCAAATTAATTTTTCAACATAATTTTCAGTTGATTCTATAAGAGGCTTTATCTTGATTTACGTGAACATAATCTTATAACGTCATCCCAGACATATTCTAAACTAGTGATTGTGTCCGTTTGGGAAAGCGGTAAATAAGTATTTTTACACAAGTCGAGGTAAATATGTGAAGGATATTATCTCATTTTTCGGAAAAATGAAAAATGAAACATTTTCAATTCATCAGGTTTTAAATCATATCCAGAGAATTTATTCACGTCTACTGTATATATAATTTTATATCACATGGGCTTGTATATAGAAAACATACTATTCACAAGCTGCCATATTAAATAATTGCAATGAATAATATAAAAAACTGGTTTTGTTTAAAAAGAAGATGATGATATGATTTAAAATAAAAGGGTAAGGTTGTTGAAAGTAGATGAAGATTCTCACAAAAACAATAAACAATTAAAACAGACTAAAAAACAAAAGGATGAATGATGAATAATAGATCCATGCATGTGATCAAGAAGCACAAAGCAGCATCAAATCAAAATGAAAGGAGTGCAAAGAAAAAGGAGAGACCTTTAGGGCAAGTTGGTGCATGGTTGTCTTGGGAGTAAGGATCAAGGTCAATAATTAGGCATGATTTAACACTGCAATCTTGCTTCAAAAGATGTATTATTATTTATATATTTCGTAGTATTTTAATATTATAATAAATACACATTACTCTCATGATTTGTTATGGATGAATTTACAGTGAGAAGCAAACAAATGTTACCTCAATTGATAAAACATTGCATGTATCCCATAAATTTATAAGATCA
>JANTPZ010011295.1:0-12313 GCA_025593235.1 Vachellia pachyceras | reverse complement strand
AGGATTCTAGAAGGTCGATAATGACCGTCGGATTGAATCGATCTCCACCGTCCATTAAGGAGGTGGGAGTTTGCCTATAAATACCTCACCCCTCCTCATTTGTAACCATCAAGCAATTGTGAGCAATATACAAGCATTCTCCCAAGCTTCCATCTCTCAAGTTCTCTCTAAGTCTTTCCTTAGTTCTCACGAGCTAAGTCTTAGACTTGTAGGCTTACTAGCAAGTTCTGAGCAAAGGTTTGAGCGAATCTTGCTAGGCCGCACGGTGCTTCATCAAGTAAATCACTAAGCCCGTGACACTTATCGCTGTGCCTCACCGTCCCCCAATCTCTCTTTTTAGACACAATCTCACCTCACTTGTACATTTTCCATGTACCTTCACTGTTACAGCCGTTTGGTGTGTTGCAAATTAAGCGATGGAAAAGGAAAATCGCGATTTTTCATTGGCGGCGGCCGTTTGGTTCAAGGAATGCGACGGAAAATGACAAGCCATTTTCCAGCGTACGCGTGAAAAGCTCTTTCCACCGATGGAAAATTATTCGAGCGATGGAAGACGGCAAAAGACATAGTTGCCTCCTGCGCGCCGTCGCTCTCACTCTCCTAGCCCGTCTTCTCCATCGTTGTCGGTGTCCTCCTGCTTTTACTCCGTCTTCTTCATCGTCAGTGTCTCCGTATTTTTTCTCTTCTTCTTCATCACCACATTCATTACACTGCCGTCAAAGAAGCAAACGTCACCGGAGTAGACGACTGAGACAAAGAAGACGGGCTGTAAACAGTGCCACATTTTTACCGCATTCGAATGTGCTGAGAATGTGGCACTATTCACAAATGAGAATGAACCGCTCACATTATATATAAATATATATAATTAATAATAAATATATATAATTAATAAATATTATATAATTAAATATTATATAATAAATATAATTAAATTGATTTTTTAAATAAATACATATATTTATAAAAAACATTTAACATTTGGCATTAGGGGCATTATAGTCATTTGATACAATTTTCCTACTCTCTTTTCTACAATTTTAATCCAACCAGACAAAAATTTTCTCATCAACCCATTTTCCATTCCAATGCGAACCAAACAAAAATTTTCCTTTCCATTCCATTCCCTTCCTTTCCATTCCCTTCCCTCTTATTCTTTGAACCAAACGGGCCCTTACATTTTCAAAACTCCAATTTCACTCGGTTCCTCCTTCTTCGTTCTTTCCGCCCCCTCCTCTCTGATAGATAAATAAAAGGTAGCCAAAAAAAAAAACCCACTCTCGAAGGCCATCGCCCTCATGTGCTTGATGATATGCGACAGAGAAATTAAACAAGTCTCGGTTTCAGGCGTAGTTAATGCAAACTGAAGCTGGTATACAAACAACCAGCTCACAAAAACTTGCCGACGTTGAAGCTGACAATGGTTCTGTACAAACAACCGGTGGGTCTGTGCGAACCAGGAGTCCAAAGTTGCAGCCGACGATGACGTTGTCGGAGATGGTCGGCGAAGGCCTGGGTGATGACAAGCATGGAGTGGGAGGCAAGCATTCGACGCCTCATTGCTTGGCATGTCGTAGCTTGAATAAAGGATCATTCTGCTATTGGTTTTCCAAACAGATACGTTGAAGTAGAATTGTAGATACAAACAAAACCATTTAGCGTTAAACGAACATGAAGTCAATTCATACATGTTTAATGCTGTGAAGATCCGTCACTATTTTTCTGATTGAATGCATACATGGTTCATGTTTAGGAAGGAAATAAAGAAACAGTTTACCACGGCATATAAAATAATATATATAAATAATATACTATGTATTGTTTAATGAGATTTATGTCCTTTTAATTATTTTCTACTATAAGTTAATTTTCAAACATTTATCCAAATAAATTTTGCTTTTTTACAAAAAAAAGTCATTTATGTTACTTACATTTCAAATATAAATTATATCACAAATATAACTTCCACTCAAAATTTCTTTTTTTAAAAGTCATTCAATCAAAAGGTTATTTCTGACACCGTTTATTCAAACAAATCCAAAAATCAACCGATTCATGAGGATAACATAATTATTTTATCCCCCAATGAACATGGGCAGGGCGAGGGTGTAAAATCCATTTGTTCCAGCCAGCTTTTCTCAAACCAAATTCGAATATTTTGTAGAAGTAAGATATCTTCACAGATGTTGATTAGGATATTATAAAAGGCCAGTAGTGCTATCAACGTCCACTTGACGTGCCTGCTTCTGAAAAGTTAAATAAAGCCTTCGTTTGACAAAGCATTTAAACACTCCAAAAACATATTTAATAGTGTTTTTTCGTAAAATGAGATAATCCCATTTACACATTTACCTTATAAATGGTAAAAGTACTTCTCCACCATTTTTTCAAACAGACCTTAAACTCCAACTCTCTGGCTTTAGCAATTGACAACTACGATTCAACTACACAGAACGGGCGTCCAAGTTGAAGAATGATTTTGTGATTTGTTACAAAGTTTATGTTTAATACATTGGTTTTTATATTATCACATCAACATTAATATTTGAATTCAATAATACTGGATGATTCAGTTGATCACAATAGTTTTATAAACCACATTCTCATTATTGACTTAAGGGTACGCTAGATTGAGGTAGGCCTCGAATCTTGAAGCGCAAGCTACACGAGTATGGCATAACTCATTGAAGAGAAACATCTCACTTCCTGCCAAACTCAAGTGTTTACCATCTTAATATCACAATGATTCTTAGCACATACACATTCATCATCCCAAATCACGAGTAATCCCAAAATGCCAAAACCATTAACATCTCAGTAGCTTATTACCAATACATTAAATATTCCTTAGTTTTGACAACTACACTTGGGTTGGGAAGGCACAAGATGCAGGTTGGAGCAAGGTCTCCTTAAAATGCAGTTTAGCCTTGCCAAGTCCGAACCAAATGGCTGGTAGTTCTCAATAGAGATCGCTTTCCTTGTAAGTTTGAATTACACAATCGGCAGTTGGATATGAGACGCATGTTAGCAAATAGCCTTCCTTCATTTGATTGTCATCCAGGAATGAGCCATCCGACTGATCCACGGACCAGAAACTATTTTGCCTGCACAACTAGAGCATGCTCCAGCCCTGCATGAATAGGGGAGCTCAATTAAAGCGCTCTGCTGAATCCAGGATGTAACTGTCATCAGGGGCCTCAAAATCATGCTCTTTTCCATCAGGACCGATCAGCTTAATCTTTTAGGAAGCCATTGCGGTTGCTCTAAATACGGGCATTGATTTCAAACCAAAAGTGGTAGAAACACTCTTCACAGATCCAAGAGAGGAAGGATGTTTCACTAGGGCACTAGCCAATCGATTATAGCTCCTAGTTTGAAGCATGCAGTGAGAGGGAACCTTCACAGTTGGTAAGGCTGACACGATTTTCCTTGGAAATACCAATAGCACTAATTTGATCAGTTTTAAGAACCAAGCAATGCCTAAGAATAAATTGGCATACAGTCTGGGTTCAGACTCAATACTGGAAAGCGAAATCAGATTAGGTTGAAGTACTTGCAGACTAATTTTGTAAGACACATAAGTTCACCCGACAATCCAACTTTCTTACTGTTTAATAAAGGGATGAAAAAAGAAAATGCTGATACAATGATTAGCTATACATTGCGAGAGATGCATTTATTGAGTGTCAGATAATTCATATAATTTATTCAATGCTGTCTTACAACATGGCACAGGGAAATAAACAGAAACTTCAAAGTTTCTCTATGCTTCATACTTCCAAGTTCTAAAAGGTAAGAAGTATGGACAGACACAAAACATGACATTAACACCGAAAAAAAAATCTGAAATATGTATGCAATTTAAAGAGATGTGACATGTCTAATGACAAAATTCCTATTTTTGAAGGGTTCAAAGCCATTAAAACTACCACCTGTGCCATTGTCACCCTTCATTAAAGCCCTATACCACAGCAAATGAGAGGCATTTAAGTTGACTTTGGTACATAGAAAAGAGATTTGAGGAAAGAGGAAGGGTGAGAGAAAGCATTATCGGTCATTCGGTTGTGTTTAACTTGTATTTATGAAAGAGAGCTTTCCTATCCCTATTTCCTTTCTCATTACCACTTCGTACCAAACAGGCCCTTAGAGAAGAAAGGTCAATAAAACCAAACATGCATGTAGATGAGAATAGTAGGCAGGTTAATTGCAAATACTTTAGATACAAAGGGCACTACCAGAAGAGCCTCTAGTCTAGGTAAGGGAAGCGACTTAATCACAAGGCAAATTGCGAATTGTCTTTATGCCAGAATACATATAAATTTATGCCTTTCATTATTTACATTGAATGGAACCATTTCCATTCCTGTTCTATGAGGCAATTGATTTATGGAGCACTATGAGAAGAGCAAGCTAACGGCTCACTACTCTTCACTCGAGGCTCCAAATTTATAACTACCCAACCAAATGGCCTTGCCAGTTCCTCTGTATTAAGTAACTTCATTTGCTTGAAGCTCGTCAAAATCAATAATCTATCAAATTTGATATTACTTAGGCATACAACAGAAAAGACGTTGCATGAATACACAAAGACAGACCCTGCAACTTTAGCAGCAGCACGACATAGTAACAACAAATGAATACAGAGACTACAAAGTCTGGTAATTTCTATTAAAATCTCTTAACAAGATGACACTCCGGTCTTGCAGTAGGCCAGTCAATGTTCCAACAAAAGTCTTACAATACAACACCTATCTCAAGAACAACCATAAATTAAAAGGGAAGGTTACAGAGCTCCCAACAGTAGAAGGAAAGCTAATACAGGAAAGATCTAATGAACGGAAGCATTCATTACAGTCAGCGAAGCAGAGAGATTTGGAGTGCTTACTGAGACGAAGGGGAACACTCAATGAGCAGAGTTGGGGGGGGGCGTTGAGGAAGCTGTTCTTTGAGCGGGATCAGGGAAGGCGAAGTGGGATGGATGACTGACGAGACAGGTGAGCAACAACTCACAGCTCTAGCACGAAAGGGAGACAAAGCCGTGTGTGTGTGAATCGGAATTTCGCAAGAAAAAACGATGCCTCGCCACCTTCGGACTTCGGTATCTACTAAAGGGCCAGAATCCGAAAGCTCCTTCCAAGGACCAAGCTCAGCAACCCAGCTAGTGCCTCCTATTTAAGGTTCAAAAGCCCAAAGCAGCGTCCCGTGAATAAATATCAGTTTTTCATAAATTCCAGGGAGAATTGAGATAAATCCCCCATTTGGCAAATTAATTAATGAATGTGATATATTTTTGTAAAAGTTCAATTGCATATTATAGAAATTTAGTTGTATATCGGGAAGGTCAATTGCATAACTTAGAAGTTCAATTTCACATCATGTGGAAACTCAGATACATAATTTGAAATGTCTCATTCTACTGCTAATTTGCTAACTTATCTCTAATTCTCCCTAAATTCTATTGGATCACAATGTTGTGGAACAATTTTCAAATTTTATTTAAAAAAGATATCAAAATTTTATTACCTAGCCGTATTTGGGACTAAATTATTTGAATTATTTATTGAAATTTCAAATCATTCACAATGCATTAAATTTAACTATGACAAAATATTTGTTAACATATTAAATTTAATTTAAAAAATGAAATGGAAAATGATTGACATAAGATAATTAGAAGTGTAAAATGATGCTTTATAAAATTAAGGGATGAAACTAAAATTTTGTATAAAGTTAAGGGATTAAAGTATAAATTTTGTTAATTAAGAAAAAAAATGTAATGTTACTTTCATTTAGAAATTTGTGGTAAGTCTCGATTATTATTGATGCTTTCATTTCTGATTCAGGTCAGTAACATACATGATCTTGAAACGCACGTCAAATATCCCCAGCTGCTTGCCTAAATCTCGAACTTTGAACAGCAAGCTTGTTTCAACTTATTTCATTTTTCTAAAATAATAATCCACTCGCCTATATATAGCCAATTGTGCTGAGAGAGAATCCGAAACTGATATCGTCAACATATACAATCCGAAATTTGCTGCACAATTGTTTTCTGCATATGCACTTGCTATGCTCGCTCCATGCATGTCGAATTATAACAAGGCTGATCCATCTATTAGTTCCAGCTGAATCCATTCAGGTCCAGTTGTTTACAACTCGCTCCCCCATTATCGTTTTCCTGGTGTGTGTTAAGGTCTAATCTTGGCGTAGCAAAGTACGGCAATCTATAGTTATCCCCCGCAACCCTTTCGTCCACAGCTAATTTCATCCCTTCTGTTCTATTATTATTGCTGCTTCGGTGGTGGAACTCGTTATCTGATTCTCTCCCCACTATTATTCTCTCAGCAGGATAGATGCTGCTTCCATTTCTGGTTTCTCCTTCTACTCCAATGCTCATTGTTAAGTTGCCAGTACTTCTTTCTGCTATGTTCTTGCTCGAAGCGTTAAGAAAATTATTGTTATTATTCATTTTCGCCTCAGCCACGTCCTTATTTGGTTCCAGGAAGGTGTGGCCATTAAACGGTCTCGTTAAGCACATACCAGCACCAATTGGAATCTCCTGATCCCTTAATTGAGATCCATCGCAGGATGTGAGGCTACTGTCCATTGAGCAGTCATTGGGCTGGTTGGTAATTCGTGTGTTGATCTGTGGGCAAAATGTATTAAATGCATTCAGCTCTGAGAAAGCAGAACTCAGACATTGAGATGATACTTTGGACACTAGTTCTGAGAGTTGAACTTTGGCAGCTTCAAGACCTGCTATTCCTAAATTCTGTCTCCCAAGGGTCTCTTGAGCTTTCTCAAGCACAGCCTGCAGGTATTTCCCTTGGGCCTCTATTCGGAGCTGCAAGTGTCTCTGAACCTGGATGGGTACTAAACAGTTTGTCACAATTTTACTCATTTTAAAAACTTCTAGAGTTGACAATATTAGCGCGCACGCGCGCTCACACATACATATATGAATGTTTAATTTCTTATTATGCACGTTCAGTTGTCGACTCACCTCAAGCTGTTCATTTAGCCTTCTCTGCACCTCGATCTGCATCTGCAACGCCTCGCTTATATGCAAATCTCTATGGAGAATTAAAAGAGCATCGATTTTTAGTATGTATTTTGAGGGAAACAAGTTCTTCAAAAGGAAGAAGAGGAAGCATGCGAACGTACGGTAATTAAAACCGCTTACTTGTTGTTATTAACCGCCGGCGGCCCAAGGGTTAGATTGTTCATGTGATTGTGATGAGGTCCATTATTTGCTTCAGAAAGTCGTTCTCCGCTAACGGCACTTGCGGTTGTTGCTGGTTTGAATAGGATAAGCACGTTCTTAGTAAGAAGAAAGTTAGGTTGATCTTAAATCGCTCACAACAATTCTACATCGGATGAAATTGGAAAAATATTGTTTTCTATTTACCGATTTTGTGTGTTACATTATTGCTACTTTGTCCATGCAGATTCTTGCTCAGTCTGTACTTCTGGAGACAAAAAGGAAAGGATCAATAATTTTCGACTACTTATTCGTGCCATACAAGTTAAAGGTGAAGTACAGGTTTTTGAGTTTATACATTAAATAACGTTAGAAAAATGTTTACAACATCAGACGCAATATTTCATCTACGAGCGTAGGAAAGGAAGAGATTTAGAGAAGCCCTCGATGTTCGATATCTCTTTAAATTCATACTGTTTGAAAGTTATCGAATCAAACGTAAAAAACTAGATGATATACATGATCAAATATCAGGCTTTCATTGGGTCGAGATTGAGATCACTAACAAAAAGAAGCGAACAACCATACCGAGAGATAACTAGACTGTGAGATATAAAAAGTTTGCAATAATTGTCAAATAATTAAGCGATGAAGATATTAAAAAGGTTATTAATCACCTGAAGATGGCTCTTAAGATGATATAAAGTAAGCCCTGGAATCCCCATGAGTTTCATCACCGTTTTTGGAGTTGCTTCTGTAGCAGAAACGAAACGTTACACTTCACATGAGTAAATCTAAAGTTCTATTTTTTATACTAGGGGATGATCGATCCACGAGTGTGGTTACGTATACTCACTGTCAGCTCCTCCAAGCTGATTGACTGCTTCAATAAATCGGGCATGAAGATCTGGAGTCCATTTCAACCTGGGTTTAGCATCAGTCGAAAGTACTAGTCCAGAATCTGCAGACCCATTTCCACTGTGAAGGAACAGATGCCTTTCAGAAGGAATCGCCATTCTCGAAGAAGAAGAAGAAGAATGGATGTTCTTTGCATTATTCTGGTGATTATGATACATCTCACCTACAAAAGCCGCACGAGTAAGCGTTCTGGTACTCAAACATAGATACCAACTAATTAATCCCTCTTGCTGGAGACCAATCTGTGCTGTTACCTGTTGGACTCTAATTCTCTGGAGTTCTCTGATACCTCTCTCTGAAAGGTGGAACTTGGTACGCAACTCTCTAGCTTCAAGTATTGTTACTCGCCCTAATAGTGATGATGATCTTAACTTCTGACAACTTGTGATGCTTGTCTCGTTTCTTTTCTACACATAATTTTTTCTGCAGAAAGGCGTGCTCAGACTGGTATTTATATTGAGAGCTGGAGGGAGGGTTTATAGCGCACAGAATCTTGGATGGAGCCAATGGAAAACCCAAATTAATGCTTCGTTTTGCGGTAACTGGGAAAATAGATTTTGTTCCCCTCCTTCTTTCGCTCAATAGTGTGGGCCCAATTTTCTAGTTCAATTTTCTATTCTTAGACAGTGGTACCTTTTTTTTTTTTGAGCTCTTCAGCAATGCAACTTTCTTAAACACCTATCCTTTAAAAATTTTAATTTGTTCGCCTGGTAAAAGTAGGAATCATATTCCAAAATTTTGAAAGAGAGTTTCTTGTTTTCCCCCTCAATTAGTTCTAGGGAATATGATATTCCTCTCGACTTGGAAACGCCAAAGCCCACCATATATCCTTTTCTTTCTTTTTTTTCCCTTGACATGACAAATTCCAAGAGGTTAGAAATCAGAACCCTGACTTTTTGTTCCTTAGTTCGACATTGCAGTTATTTTATTAAGGGTAAAGTATTGCATACCACCCTAATGTCATTTTTCAGTAGCATTTAACATCTGAATCCTATTTATCGTACATAGAGCACTCTTTAACATTATTTTCTAGTTATATCTAGCACCTTAAACTTATAAACAAGATTAGAATGCTAGAAACACTAAAAAATTAACATCATGGTGTTGGATTCAAATATCTCTCTAAGCGCCATGCATGAAAGAAAGTCTTGATTGGTTGTATATTATGGAGGACTGAAAAGAAATATTCCAATTGACTCTAGCATCTTTAAAGTCTGCAGTAATCCATATAAGAAAAATAGGGGCGAAATAAAAAATAAAAAGAAAGTGAAAGAAGATGCTTCCAGTGGTGCTATATGAAGGTAAAGGAATAGAATAAGAATACGTTCTTTAATGTCTCCTTCAATAAGCTTGGTACTTATTCAGCCCCCACCTTATAAAATAGAGAAAGAAGATGGGCCCTGAACTTGTATTCTTTGGCCCAAAAACTCAGGGCCTATCATCCTGTGGTATCTTTAATCAAAGAGGGACCTGACTAAAAAGGGAAAGCCAGAATAGTACTTGAAGCTCAATACAGGACAACAGCAGACGACCACTTGCTCCTTGGCTTATGTAGCAGATTCCCACGTAAGAATCAATCATTACATGTAATTTCCATTACTAGCTTTCTCTGGTTCTTCTTATCCATACAAGTAGTGCCTTCACTAAATGCATGTTCTTAGCATTTATCTAGCCCTAAATAATATTAACATATGTACAATCATGATGTTTAAAATTGTTTATATATATATTTCATGGTCTGAGATTGTTGAGAATTCATGCATATACCTGTCTAAACCACATTGGAAAATTTTCAAATAATTCATCAGAATCCGATTCAGTTTTAAGACAATGCACATGTTAACTCCATGCAGAACTACGTCATTTAATCTGAGAGATGTAGTTTTAATACATCAATGGTGAGCGGTGTAAGAGTATTTGATTAAAACTCTTGGGAAATCATCGTTTAAATGATCAATAGCTAATTATATAAAATTGGTAATTGAAGAACTTTTCATTAGAGAGAAGCAGAAGTAGAGAGGCTTGACGATATATAAACCGTATCTAAATCTGTTTGATATCCTTTCATGAGGTGCTAAAGAGATCTGCAAAGACAAGCATTATATATAGACAACTTAGTAACCATGAAAACAAATGGAACAAGGATTCATTGAACAGTATCTTCACATCACTTCTTCCTTTTCTTGTTCTTGATTCTGATTTGAGGGAATATTTAATGCGGCCGGTAGAATCTGTGGGAGAGCCTTTGGGTAAAGCTAAAGGCCTTAAAGCTGAGCTCCTCAGTAGTGTTCTGGCATGTGGATTGGAATAATTTGAGCAAGAGGATCGATCTGCCACTTTTCAGTCTTGATATATCGAATGTGCTCCCTTAGATGGACTTAATTATACCACTTGGCAGATCCTCTAGTAGTATTTTTTTTATAAAATATAACAATTATAGTTTGGTATTTCAAAATATGTGTAGCATATATGTTAGTGCTCAGAGAACACTTTTTGAAGCTGCTATTATTTTGTAACAACTTGAACCCCTTTCAGATAATATAACTCTGCATGTAAAAGTTTCAGAGGAGTAAAATTTTTTCTACAGGAACTCTTTATGATGTTGCTCTCCGGCAAGAAGTAAAAAGAGAAGACAGAAGAGAGGGTGAAATTAGAAGAGAATTAACTTTCCAAGTCTCTTTTTAACTGGTTTCATTATTGATCTTGCTGTTTTAAGGTTCTGTTTGTTGGAATCTATGCTGTCTGAATGTTTTCAAAGTACACATAATTAACCATACATAGAAAATTTTGTTGCTACAATTTCCTTAACCATATCACATTCTACTTTTGGCTCAACTCATGCTTTGCTTTGGTGCTGTTTGTGCATATGCATAATCACTGAACAATATAAAAAAAATCTGTCATAAGCAAAACCTTTTGCATAATAAATCTGAGAGTCTCATGTACCCTTTTCAGGGACTATATATCTTCCCCATAATGGCAGTCTTCATCTTTTTCTAAGAACTAAGAAATAGGAAATCACGTCTAAACTAACAAAACAAAAGCAAAATAGCACAAACTAAGAACTAGCACATTGGTACCTATACACGAAGACCTAAGACCTACAGTTAATAACCTAGAACCTAAGATAACAAAAATAAACCAAGAGTAAGAACAGAAGAGAAGCTGCTTAATGAATCCTACTACCTCCCTTTTATTGTGGGAAGACTCATTCTATTTGTATTGATGTATCCCACTGGTTCTAATTAGTGGCATATTAGAGTTTCTAAAAATTTCATTTCTTCCCTTTTTACCCTCCTTTGCCAAGTAGTCTGCTTCGTGCTGTCAAGTTAGGCTTACTACCTTCCTGTCTTTTGCTCTTCTATTTATGTTGGTCTTTGTACAGAACAATGGGTAATTTATGCGAGTAATGGCCAATTGCGTTTACTATTTATAATATGGTAGATGTCCCACTTAGGACTTGGAACATAAACTTTTGTTCTTCTTTGTACTTAAATCTCCTTTTTTTTAACAGATGTTATCTTAACATGGATAGATTCACTTGTGAGTGGAAGAAGAAACTTTAAATGAGAAACACAGGACAAAATACGAGAATCAACTTACAGACTGGTGGTCAATCATGAGCTAAGCCATTTGCTAGCAATGCTATTGGTTGTGGTTTTGTTTATCACGCAGCACAGATGATGGCATTGGCTCAAATTCAAAGCAAGAAATGACCACGGAATGATATTCTTGAAGGAACAAAATAATAATAATAAAGCAGGGAAGCGGAGAGTTTCAAAGGTTCTGTGGAATGTGAATAAAATAATCTTAACTCAAAATAAAGTCCACAGGTCATATTCTTAAGCAAAGAATTTGGTTATTCTTCTTCTCCGGAAGCCACAAAAAATGGATACCTAATTCCCCACTCAAACCTTTTACTTAATGTAATCAGATGCCTTTCATCATTCAATATTACTGCCATATTCTTAACGGGATTTCTATCATTTCTGGGACTTTCATTGTTTTATTGATTGTTGATGATATGGGGGTTGTCTTCAACCTTTTTCCCTGTCATTCATTCATCTGGGAAGTGACCTAGTTGACATTTGTACTGGTCTCCTAGTTGATTGGTTTTTTCAGTTGTCCCCTCACTTGGATAATTCCAGTATATTTTCCACTTGTTCCCTGCTTTTTCATTGGTTGTTCTAACTA
>JANTPZ010011294.1:0-22484 GCA_025593235.1 Vachellia pachyceras | reverse complement strand
ATGGAAGGTGATGAAGGGGAAGAAATGAGCAGAAGAATTCAGGTTTATAAGGAAGCTGCTGCTAAGGCACTTGGAAAAGATGGTTCCTTTTCGATGACACTCACTAGCTTAGCAAATGAATGGAAAAATTTGATTGGCAAATAGAGAGATACGAGCATTTCAATGTATTTTACATTGTTATTTCGCTTCATGGTGAAAATTGAATAAGAAATTTATTTCTTATTCATGGTGTGCTTTCTTTTCTGATAAAAGAATAAATCTGTAACAATAAATTTCCTATTCAATTTTCACTTTGTATTTTTTGTTCACACATAGGTTATTCATAAAATTGTTGTCAAAATTCAATTGATACGTTCCATGTGAAATTGCAGATTGTTAATTACCCTGAGGCCCTGAGTTTTCCATTTACCCTAATCCTACTAGTTTCCCTGATTCAGCTCCTGAAACGTAAGTTAGGAGTGGCTAAAATGAGATGTGCAGGTGGATGTATATTCATGAATACAAGAAAAGATAAAATTCACGTGCAAAAAAGGTCATTAGAGCACCGGTTAATATGGCATATCAAGCAGCATGTAATCCTTCAAAGAGGAGTAGATGAAGAAACTAATTTCCATAGTCTTGTCTTGGAATAAAAAGGAACTATTAAATTCTAAATTTTCTTTGTAATAAAGTGATAAGTAGAGTATCTTTCCAACAAAGATTTGGTTTCAAAAACTAGTCAATTATTAATTATTACACTTTCACCTAATTTGAGTGATACAAATATCAAAAGAGGATGAAAAGTATTTTTAAACATAGAAAAAATATAAACAAGTGATTCATGGACTTGAAGGGTAAGATGGGACCTAGGATTATTTATTCCCTTGTATTTCATAACATTCAACTAACCTCCTCTCACAAATGCTCTCAAAGAAAAATACGTTGCTTTTGGATTCAAAGAGTGCTTGTAAATGCTCTCTCAAGTCAACAACAAGTGCTTAATTGCATTAATTGATCAATCTCTTGTTACAATATCAATTAATAAAACCCAATTTTCAAGCTTTAATCCAATTTTGATTATGCAAGGTTGCAAGTATATCTCTATCTTACCAAAAAAAAAATCATCCATTTATCATGCAAAACTTCAAGTTCTTTCATAATCTTACTCAAGTTCTACACTCAATCTAGCCCTCTCAAACATCAATCAAATGAACCCAACAATCTTATTGGTGTCCACTCAACAAGAAGCATTAAGCAAGGAATAAAATGAATACATATATCATTAATGGCAAAAAGAGACAAGTGCTTAAGAGTTAACCCTACAAGGGTTGAAAATAATCTTAAAGCATAATGTTTAGCTACTCATGTTCAAGAAACCCATAAGAAAAATACAATACCAGCACAAATATAGAACAAGATGAAAGGAAAGGAGAATGGAGAAAAAGAACCAAGATATGAAGTCAAAATATCTTCCAAATTTCAAACCCACTTCAATCTCCACCAAACTACATGTTCTAGCATACCAAGGAGCTCCCACATACAACCAAGACCAGAATGGCGGCCATCCACGAGTTGTAGGTTTTAAAACCTAAATTTTATGACTTATTGTTGTTGTGCATCTTGCAGTCAATAACTGGGTTGTGGTAAAACTATTTTGAGATGTGGCAGAGCTTGTCTTAATTTGAAAGTGTGTTGAAGTCGGGATGAAGTGTGTTGTAGCTCAATTCTCCTCTATTTTAGTTGAGCTACAGCAAAGATGAAATGCACCGCAGCTCATTTTGCCCCTGGAAAAATAAGTTCTTCCAACTTAAATGAAGTTTTCTATTTATAATTTGACTTTCATTTCGCCCTATTTGATTTTCTTAATATGCTTTTGAATCAACTTTGGTCTTCACATGCCTACAAGGTATTTCCAAGTGGCTTGAAATATATCATTCTTCTATCACAATATACCTTACAAAAGGATAAACTTTATAAGAACTTAATAAACAAAAAATGAGCATCAAAATGTCCACAAATATACTAAAAAAATATAAAAAATGCAAGAAAATATGTTAAAATGACATGAAATCCTAGATGTTAACAAAGGCACAGGAAAAATTAAAGACCAAGATTTTTGGATTATCTAAAACAAATTTTATTAACCTATATTGATCTAGTTGTACAGTTTTATTGTTAGTCACTCACTTGAATTTTGAAATAGATGGCCTCATTAAAATTCCTCTCATCAAAAACCAATTATTTTCATATAATCCCCCGTCATTCCTATCCATCGAACTTTTTTAGAGATTTATCACGCAGTCCCATACTTAATTATCAACAATCTTAATAACAAGTGAGCAGCTTAAATTTGTAGTCATGTTCTATATTAGAATTTGTCATTACATGCTATTTAGTTATTTTGGACTTTTGACTTAAGTTTCTTTCTTGGAACTTCATAGCAATTCCCTCAATTTTTAATAGACACAAGTATTGTTTTATTAAATATGATCATATTTAGACATATTCAATTATTAAATTAGGCACTTCTCTCAATAAAAATTTAATTCTTAATTTAGCTCATTGTAAGAGATTTGTCCCTTTGCTAGACTCAATCCTTATTGCTTTATTGATAAATTATTTAACATTATTGCCATCAAATTCATAGCCATCGAAGGAGCTGGCCCACATTATGGTACTATTCATCCATAGCCATCAAATCAAATTTAATAATCAAATGCTCGACAGGATATATCAAGTCCATAAAAAGAACAAAAAAATAAAGAGAAGTCACATATTGCATCAATTCCAGGCATATATTCTGAAAAGAAGAGGTGCTGATGTATTTGTTAATTATTAATTGTAAAAGAGTATCTATCCTGTCTCCACTTGATGTAATAGAATATTTGCTCATGTTAGGTAATTTCACTTTAACACACAAGCGCGCGGACACACACACACACACACTCATTACTTCAATATGTTCAAAATATCCCCTTTCTTTCATGCAATTCTCCTTCGTCCCGTCCGGCGGTGAACCAAACAGTACACCCTAACAACTCGATGTATATACATGTGTATATATAGGTAACATTCAACTAATTTGAGCTTAGGTTTAGCTTTCTATTACAGGACCATTTTCAAATATTACCAGACAATGTCTCTAGTCTATGAGAGATAAATAAATAATCTACATATATTAAAAAGTTAATAATTGTGCTTTGGAGTGGCCTGCCATAATGTCTAGTTAGCAAAGAATGCGAGGGTGTTCAACAGTGAGACAGAATCCCCTTTAGCCTTCAAAGCCAAAACGCTACCTTCTATATCCTGGGCATGTCTAAATATGAAGGAAACTCAAGGATTGAGAGCACTATTGCTAGCATAGGTAGGACAGGTGGAGGAATGCATTAAAGTAATTGTGGATGGTGTTTTCAGGGAACGAAATTGCCAACTTGCGGAAGAGTGGCAAGAGACAATGAGGCGTATTTCAGGTTGAGATTCTTAATGAACCTCAGGCTCACTAGTGGGGCTATTATAATAGAATTGGAGATGATAATCTTGGGTTTACGGACTTCGTGGGATGAGGGATTCTGATGGGTTAAACGATTGCAACCTTGCAGTGGATTGATCAACAACGATTGGATGAGAAGATGCCTAATGAACATGAGTTGCTGTATTGTGAAGCATGTCCTCTTCAGGACGGGATTGAGTGGCATCTGTATATACCTACTTGAAGGATTCTAATAAAGTTGTTGATGCTATAGCCAAAGAAGAGATGCATGTGATTCTAAGATTTAATGTTGTGCTCCAATCCTTCTCAGTTCATTATGCAGCTGCCGGAAAATGTTACAAGAGCTTAAGGAGTGAAATCACGTAATATGTGGCTTTTTAAGTATTTATACTATAAGAAAATACAATATAACAATTAACATCAATTATCCATTAGTAGATTAAGTAGATGATACTTGTAGGTGATATATTGGCATTTAACCCCATGTTCTTGTATTTCAAAGCAAGCGATTATATATGGATTAAGGGGCAAAAATGCCCATGGACTAGTGCGAAATGTGCACCTAGTACCAAATACTATCGTCTGGTGCAAAACTGCCCATGTACTATTAAAAAAGGTGCAAAAATGTCACCACCGTTAAAGAAGCGAAAGGTTCGTCACATTTTAACTTGTGGGTCCAACACATGCTGACATGTCACTGCCTCGTCCCTTTCCTTTATCTCTCTCATCCATCCCTCTCTGCCACACTTCTCTCTCTCTCTCTCTATCAATCTTCCCCATTTCTTTCGCACACACGCACACACAAAGGTGAGGAGACGGAGGAAGTGAATGAAGCAGAGATGGGCATGTGTAAAATATGTGTTAAGATGTTGTCACACCAAAGGGGGTGAATTAGGTATTCCAAAAATTAGATGCTGTTACCCAAAGGGGTGAAAGTCGATTAATTAAAATATCCAAATGATAAGGTAATAAAAACAATGAATCAAATTGGATAGAGTAAGAATGAAATCACTAGAAATTAATGGAGATGAAAATATGATGACCACACAACAATTTATCTTGGTTCATCCTTCTTTGACCTACATTCATTCCTCATATTCCTCTTAGATTTGCAATCCACTATAACTTCCAAGTTTAACCCAGGTACATGAAAAACTATTACAACCACATATTCAATACACCATTTGCACAACCTATTTCAAATTTTTAATGGTGGGTACCGGAGAACCCCATAAAATTTTCCAGGTATTTATGAAACTTACTCATGTTTGTAACTTTTGGTACTTGAGAGACCCCACAAATTTAACAGAACATTTGTGAAACTGATTCAAGATTCTAACATAAGTACTTGAGGACATTTACATAATCACTCTACCTTACCACATGTACGTAAGATTACACTATATTTCACTTATGTCTATCCTAAATTACTCTTAGAGGTTGAGATGATTACATCTGGGAAATACTTTACTCTATGAAGTGGATTGTATTATCACTTAAGCTCATGAAGAAGTAAAATATCAGAGTCATAATGTTGATGTGTGATTTCCTCGAATCCATACTCTACATGTTGTGCTTGGTGACTCCATATACTTCATCTCTATTCTCTATTGGTTGCTTCCTCTTATTTATAGATGTTGCCAAATGTATCTGTTGGAGAGGAGCGTCGTATTTTCCACTGGGCTTTGTCTCTTGTGTTATGTCTTTTAAGCTTATGATTTGTTCTAATAATAGTTTTTTGTTGAAAAAAATGAAAGCCGTTGTGAAATTTCCCATTGAAATAGTCGTTTGAGTTTTGACAAGAAGTGACAAGAAGCAAGCGTTTGTTAAGATTAATCCATTGAGTATGAACAACGATGAAGTCCTTAGAGACCCATATCCCGTTGCTAAATGAAATGGTCAAAGATTTATAAGAGTAGGTATGGATTATGTCAAATGAGCATGTTTAAGAAAACTTTTTAAATAAAGTAGATGTGCTAACACTCTCAAATAAAAAGTCAGAAAGTAGGTGCTCGATTATGTTTCACAATACTCAAGCGTTGTTTGAAAATTATCTCAGTAAAAGCTTAATTAAATGAAGAAATACACTAGTGTTAAAAATAATACTTGAGTGTCATTTGAAAATAACTCTATCAGATTAAATATTTTGAAACAAATATTCGAATACAAAATTGTTTACTTGAGTGTTCATAACACTTTTGATATTACTCAAGTTCTGTTGGAAGTGTTAGAGAGAAATGAGCTTTACTTCCAATGGTGCTCGAGTATATCTGATAATGTTGCTCAATACTTGAGACCTATAACCCATACTTGAGTGCTTCTGAAAGTGTTGCAAGTGTTCTTCAATACTCAAGTGTTTGTTGGTTTCAAGAAAACAAACACTTTTATTTCTATTCGAGTGTTGTTGAAAGTGCTGCAAAAAAAATCCTTCAATATTGAAGAACTAAACATAATACTCAAGTGTCGTGAGCTTATCTAAACAATACTTTTATTCAAATTTGAGAATGCTTGGGAGTGTTCCATGAAACCATTTGATACCCGAGTATTACCGAAAATACTCAAGTGTTGTCAATTTCTGAAAGTCAAAACTTCAAATCGTACTCAAGTGCTCTTGAGACTATATTCATTTATTGTTAATACTCGAGTAGTTGTGATGAATACTCTTCTCCATAATCGAGTCTGCTTAAAAGTACTGTGTAAAAACTCCATTTTGAGATCGATACTCAAGTATTTAAACTTGTACTCAAGTATAACTCATTACTTGAATTTGCATCTGGTCAAATTCCAGATTCCAGCATAAAGCTCCACTTGCAACGGCCATAACTCTTTCAATTCAACTTTAAAGCCATTGAAGGAGCCCAGCCCCACATTTATTTGCGTACCGTATTCTTCATCCCTAGCCATAATCAGATTTAAAAATTAAAGCAAGTAATGTAGCGAAAATAGAACAAAACAAGAAATAAAGTGATGTCAAACAATGCTTCAACACGAGGCATTCTGATAAAGCAGAGATACCGATACATACATACTTATATATAATTGTGGATTATTAATTGGGAAGGAATATCTATCATATCTTCACTTCCTCCAATATAATATTGGTCAATTAAGCATTCCCCACCTTTCCTACTCCACAAATCAAGAAGTCCATAGACCGATCATATTAATTAATATGATTGTGCATGACAGACTCCCTTAGCATGGAAAGACATTAGTTGAAAACTAAAGAATCTCTCTCAAACCAACATAACAATTAACAAGCAATTAAAACATTGGAATACTATTACCCACTAAACTAGCTCAGGAGAACTCTAATTGAGATACTTCTCTTATCGAATCCTTTTCCTGCATAGGTCATGTTATTAATTTTTTTGATATGAATCCACAATTTTTACACTTCATTCATTCTGTGTCAACTAAACTCTTATAAGGTATTATTATGCATATTAAATAAAGGAAAAACTAGAAAAATATTAAAGTTTAAGAAAAAGCTAACGCGGTTTAAGGTTCTCTTTGGTTTTTATGAAACATGTTTGGAAAAATTTATAAATAGTATGAGGAATAATTTTAAATAGAACTATACTTTCAACATTTTGCCAATTTAGCCATATGTTTAAATATATACCATATGTTCAAAATTATATATATACTACCCTTGAAGGTAAAAGGAAGCATCTGAAGCATTTCAGGCTCCAGCTGATTATCCATCATCCATGGAGGAAAGAAATCATTGCATCGCCATGGTTCCATGTCCAGGTTTTGGCCATCTGATCCCAGTCGTACAGCTTGCACAACGACTAGTCTTTCACTATCCTCACTTCCATGTCACTCTCTTCATCCCAACACTTGGCCCTCCCTCCGCAAACATGTATTCCATCCTTCAATCTCTCCCTCCTCGCATAGACTTCACTATTCTCCCACATGTGAACCAAAACGACATCCCACAAACTGCCGTCCATCCTGCAACACAAATTCATCACACTGTCTCGCTCTCTCTTCCATCTCTTCACAATGCTTTGAGCTCATTGAACTCTCAAACTCACTTTGTTGCCATGATTGCGGATTTGTTCGCAGTGGATGCATTAGAAATCGCCAAGCAATTCAAACTCAAATCATACGTTTACTAAGCTTCAAGAGCTACTTCACTTTGTTTCTGCCTCAATTTTCCCCAACTTGACGGAGATCACGACATGGTTCCCACGGGGTTCCGAGAGTTATCAAAACCTTTGAAACTCCCAGGTTACATATCTCCCTGTCTTTTTTTTGCTTTAATTATCTTACTGCCTCCCATCCTTGATAGATATAGGAGGTAGATGAGTAATTTTTCAGATATTAAAAGATTGAAATTAGTTAAGTCAGTTATTTATAATAAATATATGTTAATCTTAAAATATCCTCTCTCTTTTTAATCTAAGATACCCGATTTTGCCATATGTACTTAAACTAATCCTTCAATGGAAAATCTTAACATGTACAATAGACAAGAATATTTCATCCGATTGATTATAAATTTAGGAAATAAAGCAAATCGATTCCTTATATTTGGTACCAAACATAAAAACTATATATCTACCTGCTGTTTTTAGAATTAGAAGAATTATAATATAGTCATGTGAAATTTGTTAATAATCCAAGTAGAAACGTATATCACTACCATAAAAATATCATTTAACGACGGAAAAATCTATCGCTAAATGGCTATTTTCCATTAGAAAATTTTCATTTAGCGACAGAAATTTTAGCAACCCTCGTTTTAGTGACGAAAAATAACCATTTTGCCACGGATTTTCCGTTGCTAAATGGTATTTTTCTGGTAGTGTACGCAGCTACCAGAAATTAACTAACTGCTCTTGCAGGTTGTATAGTTTTAATGGGAAGGATCTTCCAGACCTGGTTCAAGATAGATCAAGTGAATGCTACGGAACAATTCTTCACGTATGTAAAAGGTTCAATACTGCAAATGGCATCATAGTGAACAGCTTCCTAGAACTAGAAAGAGAGGTAACAACAACTCTACTAGAAAATAATCGTAAATACCCACCCGTTTATCCATTGGGCCCCATTATACAGACCGAACCAGCTAACATAGACGAACCAGCCTCAAAGTGTTTAACTTGGTTAGACAACCAACCACGTAATTCAGTCCTGTATGTGTCCTTTGGGAGTGGTGGGACACTGTCACGAGACCAGCTTCATGAATTTGCGTTAGGATTAGAGATGGGTGGCCATAAGTTCTTGTGGGTGGTGAGGCCTCCAAGTGGGTTTTCTTATTCGGATTATTTGAGTGCCCAAAAGGAGGGTCCACTTGACTACTTGCCAAAAGGGTTTATCTCTAGAACAAAAGGTCAAGGTCTTGTGGTCCCATCATGGGCCCCACAAATCGAAGTCCTGAAACATGTGTCCACTGCCGGGTTTTTGACTCATTGTGGTTGGAACTCAACACTTGAGAGCATATTCTATGGCAAGCCAATGATTGCTTGGCCACTATTTGCAGAACAAAAAATGAACGCTGTGTTGGTGACTGAGGAATTGAAGATTGCTGTCAAGCTTAAGAAAGAGAATAATGATGATGATGGAATTGTGGAGAAAGAGGAGATTTCTAGAGTTGTGAAGAGTTTAATGGATGGTGATGAAGGGAAAGAAATGAGCAGAAGAATCAAAGTGTTCAAGGATGCTGCTGTTAAAGCGTTTGGAGATGATGGTACCTCTATGAGAACACTCAATAGTTTAGCATTTGAAATTTTGAATTGAATATTTTGAGTGTGGTAAGTAAAAAATGCAAGTCTTTCCATGTATTTTACTATTATATACTCTAAATTGAGGATCTTATTAGTGATAATTTAATTTGATTAAGGATATTAGTTAAGTTGGTTAATATGGCATACTTTTTCTAAAAGCACCGTAATCATCTTTTTTAATTCTCTCTATCTCTACTACTTGATTATTGTTGATGGAACATCAATAAGCATAGTTTGAAAAATAAATAACAAAAATTAGAAATAGGTCTTCCATTCAAGGCAGAAGAAGTACGAATATAGTTTTGCTAAGTGACTTGCACGCTAGCTACCACATAGCTTATTGATCCAACTGATTTTCTCTACCCGTTTTTGAACAAGACATTAGTTTAGAGGGTTGATTTAAGTTTTAAATATAATACTTATTTTTATATTTATCATTTTTTCTTCAAACTATCATTATTCAGGAAAGAGGTATTATATACTATATCAATTCCTTAATATAAAAGTCAGTTGACTTTTTGGGTAATGAGTAAACAAATTGACAAATTTATCCATCATTTTTTCTCAAACTAATTTACCTAAATTATAAATTGATATATAATCTAACTGATACATATAATATTTGAAAATATATGTTATAATTAAAAAGTTTATTTAATTTTTTTAATCACAACAAAAAATCAACTAATTCTTATATTTGAAGTCATTTATCTAATTGTCTTATCTTATTCTTTACAAATCCTTCTGAATAAGAATTTAGTGGAATTTTTTTTTACAATGATTTTTGTGAATTTCATGTTAGGGTCCTTGTTCATGGAACATTCTTTATAAGAATTCAACATTGAAATATTTTTTATTTATTATATGGTAAATTGACCCATGAATGTTGGAAACCATTTGAAGAGGATCGAATGCATATTGCGGTTGCTAATAGCATTAGCAGCCACTGTTAGCCCTTAATACAACATGGTTAATCTCGAGCTTGCTTGACCCACGTGGACATAGTGCTAATGCTTGATATTCATAAGTTTTACTCTCACGCTTGTTTTGTGGCCTCCAACTGTGCTTAGTTGATTGCCTTCATGGACTATGTCCATTATTATTTTATTATGTTGAAGATGTACGAAAGCATGGGACTTGATAATTAACTATTTAAATCGATTCTGTCTAACTAAGTTATAAAACTACATACTTGATATTATTTTTTTAATGATATTTTATGCAGTTTCAATTATGTTTTGATTATATGGTGTAAATAATTGAAATTTATTGTTATGTTATTCATTAAAGTTAAATCCCTTAGATTATTTTCTCAATTTCATTAAATTTTATAAATGTGACATTACTCATCAGAAATTTATTCTTGGCTTCAGAGAGTTTTTTTGACCATGTACCTCTTGATTGAATAATGAAGAGAATCCTTGTTGTTTTAAAGTTTTCTCACTGCTTCTTGGTGTAGATAGAAACTTAAACCTATGTATTATTTTTAAAGATTAGATACTCCACGTAATTTATAGGTATTATTCATGCTTTCCTCTATACTTTGAATATAGGTATTATTCATGCTTTCCTCTATACTTTGAATTAGCTCCAAATAATTTAATGAGATCTTAGGTCATTGTAGAATTTTTGGGAAGTCTATATTATAAAGGAATATCGTAGGATGTGTCATTATATATTAACCTTAGAAAAAGAAAGTGGTTTATACATATTTCAGACTATTGTATTATTTATTATTTTAGCAAGAGTATGACAAATAGTATATACTTTTAAATCGAACGCTTAAAAAATGTAAAACCTCTCATTCCGTGCCGGTCATCCCAAAAATTGTTAGGGCGTGAGATAGATTAAGAATAGTAGGAATGCAAAAAAAAAATAAAAATTCAGAGTTGAGCAGCCACCAAAGAGAAAAAGAACAGAAAATTAGATAGACCCTAACTAAAAATATATGAAACTATAAACATCTAATAAAAATAAAGTATTCTCTTTCTTTTAAATGAGCTGCTCACACGAAACTTTTTTTCAACTAGCTAGTAAGCTTCAAGTATATATTACACTCCTTTTTTTATAAAAGCAACATTCTTTTATATACGTATATAGGGTGGTCCTTTTTACAAGCAACAAATTAACTATCTAAAAATTTAATACAATTCATCCAAATTAATTGCACGTTTCTCTCCTATATTTTCTCTACTAATTTTCTCATATCTCCTTTCTCATTCATCATTTCTATAAATAAAAGTATATATACTTACAAGAAGTTAAATTTATAACATTTATTTATTTTTAACTGATTTTATCGAATAATTTATTTTACGTAATATAAAAAAACACGATATATACAATGACAACAAACAAGTTTGTTCGGTACACGAGTTTGGTTTTAAGGTAGACCATAGCTAACTGTTAGATTGACTTGCAGATATATATATATATATATATATATATGTTAGAGTATAGGCAAATATGTATATTTGTGTAAATGATAACCAGAGGACACGTGTATCCCATATATTAATATTCTAGGAATATTCTATTAGGTTAGCCTCCTGATGTAATATATATACGTGAATAGCTGGAATACATTTATTGCGCCTCTCATTTCCACAGTATTTGTCTTGGTATCAGAGCGTTGAATATAGCAAAAAGATGTCTGCTTCCGCCACTTCCAGTGCCTCGTCTGCATCAGTCTCGTCTGGACCTACAGCACCACAGTCTGCAACTACAGGAACCACACAGCCTGTCCAGACCAAATTTTACCCTCTTTTTCAATCCTCCAGCCAAACGTCCGCCATTAAGCTTGACAGGAGCAATTTTCTCGGGTGGGAGTCGGTGGTTCTTCCACTTATTGAGGGCAATCGTCTTGAGTCGCATATTAATGGCAGCGGAATTGTTCCGTTGAGATATATTCCTGGAGAAGCAGGAGTAATCTCAAACCCAGAATATGAAGAATGGTTTTCGGCGGATCGTATGTTAGTCGGCTGGTTGCGTAATACGATGACACAAGATGTGGGTGCTCAACTTCTTCATTGCAAAACTGCAAGAGAACTCTGGATAGGTGCCAGAGATCTTACCAGTGCATCTAAAAAGGCTCGCGTTATGGTTTACAAGTCTGAGCTTCATTCAACTCGAAAGAATGCGCTTCGAATGGAAGAGTATCTTGGTCGCATGAAGAACATTTCTGATCAACTGGCTTTAGCTGGAGCAGCCATTTCTACAGAGGAACTCGTGATGCACACCTTGAATGGTCTTGATGCCGATTACAACGCCATTGTTGTGAAACTCCTTGATCAACCCAACCTAACATGGATTGAAGCACAGGCATCTCTTTTATCATTTGAGAATAGACTTGAGCAACTGAACCAATTTTCTTCTCTCACGCTTCAGCCGTCTGCAAATGTTGCTGAGCGTGAGCGTGACTTTCATGATTTTCGTTTATCTAATCGATTTTGTAGAGCCTCTGATGCTGAACAGGGTCCTTGGCGTGGAGGTAACAGAGGATTTGGCTGGAACAGAGGAGTGCGAGCTCGTCGTGGTAGGGGACGACGAGGGAATTATGGAGGAACTCATAATGTCCACAGTGGAGGAAGTCGTGCATACTGTAATTACTGTCACAAGACTGGTCATACGGTTGCTAATTGTTACCAGAGACTTGATCACTCATCATACTCACCTAGACCCTCAACTGGTTTTGCACGAGACATGAGTGGATATAACCCATCTGCATTCTACGTTGGTCCTCACACTGTGAATGATCCCTCCTGGTATATGGATAGTGGAGCAAATTTTCATGTTGCTTCTTCGACTGATCATTTTGATCAAATTACACCAGTAGGTAAGTCTTACTTGTCCACATGCACTGGTGAACAAGCTCCAATTACTGGTATAGGGTCTAAGTTTTTACCCCACTCCAAGTTACATCTCTCTAATGTTCTGCTCGTTCCGTCTGCCACTAAAAACTTACTTAGTGTTAACAGGCTGGTTGAAGATAATTGTGTTGATATTAACTTTTCTGATAATGGATGTGTTGTGAAGGACAAGGTGACCGGATTGGTACTGATGGAGGGAAAAGCAAAGCAAGGGATGTATCCCATGAGTAAAGCTCGTTGTCCGCAGGCCAGGGTTGCTTCTGTTGATAGTGCTTCAACTAATATTACTGATGCTTTCCTTCAATGGCACTATAAATTAGGGCATCCAAATAAACGTGTGATGAAACAAGTTCTTGACAATTGTAGTGAGCGTATAGCTATTGATAGTAATTTTGTTTGTGAAGCATGTCAACAGGGAAAATCTAAGTTTTTGCCCTTTTCATCTTCTGTTTCTCAAGCTGCTTTTCCTCTTGAACTTGTGCATACTGATATCTGGGGCCCTTCACCAGTCCAGTCCACTGGAAGTCATCGATACTATATTCATTTTATTGATGATTTTAGTAGATACACCTGGTTATATCCATTAAAGCATAAAAATGAAGCTATTCATGCTTTTACAGTTTTTCGTGCCTATGTTGAGAATCAGTTCAATACAAAGATTAAGATGATCCAATGTGATAATGGAACTGAATATAAACCATTTATTCCTGTTGCTCAAGCTGCTGGTATTACAATGAGATTTACATGTCCATATACTTCAGAACAAAATGGAAGAGCTGAAAGAAAACATAGACACATTGTGGAGATGGGTTTAACTCTCTTAGCTCAAGCCCGGATGCCCTTAACCTATTGGGTTGAAGCATTCCAAACTGCAGTGTATCTTATTAATAGACTTCCCACACTTGTGTTAAAGGGATCAAATCCTCTCCAAGAATTGTTTAAAACGCAGCCTAATTACAAGGAATTACAACCTTTTGGGTGTGCTTGCTATCCATGTCTCAAACCATATAATGATCACAAGTTTCAATTTCACAGTCAAAAATGTGTTTATCTAGGTCCAGCTCCTCAACACAAAGGCCACAAGTGCTTAAGCTCTACTGGACGTATATATATTTCAAGACATGTTGTGTTTGATGCTTCACTCTTTCCTTTTGTGTCAGGTTTTCTCAACAGAAGAATATCTCATGTGCCATCATCTGAATCCAATATACCTCTTGTCATTTGCAGTAGTCCACATGCGCCAACAGGGCATACTGTGCATTCAGGATCCACAACGTCAAGCCCAAATGGATCCAATATTGATGCTCGTGCACCTGATATTATTGCTGAACTGGATCAATATAATGGTGAAGGCATTCTTTTGGGCCCAGACAATATGCTTAATGAGAGCCCAAGTATTATTGGAGCCTTGCCTGGCACGATGGGCTCATCCACTGCTCAGATCAGCCCCAATTCCAGATCCTCAAGTGGGCCTATTTTAGATGCTCCTATATCCAAGTCTATTGCAACGCCTGAATCAGCATCAAACATACACAACATGGTTACAAGATCGAAGGCAGGTATCTTCAAACCTAGACACCCTTTTGTTGGTCTTCTTAAGTCTGAGGATCCCATCTCGCTTCGTGTAACTGCTGAACCTAGAACAATTCAAGACGCTCTCGCATCACCCTACTGGACAAGCGCTATGAGAGCAGAGTTCGAAGCACTGCAGAAGAACCAAACATGGATTCTTGTTCCACCCCATTGCGCTCAGACTCAATCTGTAATTGACTGTAAGTGGGTTTTTAAAAACAAGTTTCGACCTGATGGTTCTCTTCTGAAACCCAAAGCTCGTCTTGTAGCTAAGGGTTTTCAACAATCACCTGGTATAGACTATGGAGAAACTTTTAGCCCTGTAATCAAACCCACCACTATTCGTATTGTTCTTTCTATTGCTGCTTCTTTCAAATGGGAAGTTCGTCAATTAGATGTAAATAATGCCTTCTTGAATGGATATCTGCATGAAGATGTCTTTATGAAACAGCCAGATGGCTTCACTGATCTTACACGACCTCATTATGTCTGTAAATTGGTCAAAGCCATATATGGCTTGAAGCAGGCTCCCAGGGCTTGGTTTGACAGGCTTCGGTTAACTCTTCTCAAATGGGGATTTAAAAATGCAAGGAGTGATGTTTCTCTATTTTATTTTTCCACCAAGGCTGCTACTATTTTTATCCTAATCTATGTTGATGATATTCTAGTCACTGGGAATAATTCACAACTGTTACGTACTTTTATACAGAACTTGAATGCGGTTTTCTCACTAAGAGATATGGGTCCTGTTTATTACTTTCTTGGTCTAGAAATACACAGAGATGCATCTGGTTTCTATCTTAACCAGGGAAAGTACACGCTTGATCTACTTCAAAGGTTCAATATGTTAGATTGTGCTCCTGTTTCAACTCCAATGGTTACTGGTCGTTCCTTCACTGCTTCTGATGGAGATCTCATGGTAGATCCATCGTTGTATAGACAAGCCATTGGTTCTCTACAGTATCTGACCACAACACGACCTAACATAGCTTATTCAGTAAATAAACTGAGTCAATATCTGTGTTGCCCTTCTGTCATTCACTTCCAAGGAGTTAAAAGGATACTTCGATATTTGAAGGGTACTCTTCATTACGGTTTACATCTCAGACCCTTTCAACATGTTTGTTTAACGGCTTTCACGGATGCTGATTGGGCTGTTGACACTGATGACAGAAGGTCCATGGCAGGCTATTGTGTGTATCTTGGCAATTCTTTGGTCTCTTGGTCCTCTAGAAAGCAAAAAGTTGTCTCCAGGTCAAGTACGGAGTCAGAGTATCGCGCTCTTGCTGATGGTGCTGTAGAAATCAAGTGGATACATTCATTATTGACTGAATTGGGTCTAGTAGTCAAACAACCTTCACTTATTTGGTGTGATAATGTGAGTGCTAAAGCACTTGCAGCCAACCCTGTGCAACATGCTCGAAGCAAACACATTGAGATTGACTTGCACTTTGTTCGTGATATGGTCCTCTCACGATTTATTGATGTTCAACATGTGCCTTCTTCTCATCAGACAGCTGATTGTCTCACAAAGGCTCTTGCACTTCCTCAATTTTCTCACTTTAGACACAAACTCGGGTTGTGTATTATACCCTCTCATTTGAGGGGGGATGTTAGAGTATAGGCAAATATGTATATTTGTGTAAATGATAACCAGAGGACACGTGTATCCCATATACTAATATTCTAGGAATATTCTATTAGGTTAGCCTCCTGATGTAATATATATACGTGAATAGCTGGAATACATTTATTGCACCTCTCATTTCCACAGTATTTGTCTATATATATATCGTGGTAAGTACAAGTGTTAGATTATAAAAGTAATATAAATACGGATTTACTATAGACTCATCGTTGAGTTTAAATCTCGGAAGCTTCGACCAAACTGTCAACCTTCCATGGATAAAACAAATAATCCTTGTATAGCCATGGCTCCATGTCCAGGGTTTAGTCATCTAATACCTCTCATTGAGTTCTCTAAACGACTCGTCGTTCACCTCCCTAACTTCCACTTCACCTTCCCCATCCCTGCACTTGGCCCTCCTTCCCCAGCTGCACATTCCATCCTCCAACCTCTTCCACCACAGATTGACTTCACCATTCTTCCACAAGTCGACAAAAACTAAATAACATTTAGTTGATTATCATCCTTGCTGTATTATACAAGGCTAACAAATTTCTATCTATATATATATATATATTCCCTCAAAACAAATTTCCGTAAAACTTCCAAATGGGTTGTTACACTACATGCAAAAAACAACCATGCATTGTTATCTACCACACAAATACGTTGACCAGTTCAACTCACTTATCTTTCTTTGGTTGCCTTTGCCAAAACTACACTTATTGTTCTCTTCTATATATATGGTACTCTAATCATCAATACAACTCGTCGTGTAATTGATTAATATATTAAAGCTCCCATATATACAGACACACGGAGCAGAAAGATATGGAAAATTCATTGTTCATATTGTTTCTGTCTTTCTGCTTTGTTTCACATCGAGCTTTAATTGCATATGCCCAGAGTGATCATCCCTTGTGCCAGCATTATATGTGTTTGGTAGTTCACAAGTTGATGTTGGAAACAACAACTACTTGAATACACAAGCAAAGGCTTTTCATAATACAAGTACGGGCCGATGGACCAATGGGAAAAATGTGGCTGACTTTTTCGGTATGTTTCTTGACCAGTGCCTGTTTCGATTGAATTTATAATTAAATATCCATGCACAACCAATTGTTGTTAGGTCTAATTCAAAAGGATTAGTAGTTCACAATGTAGTAAATTAAAGTTTACATTCATGCTAAAAATATCGACATTTACTACATAACAATGTTTCGAACATGATTAACTCATTTACGAAGATATATATGCTTTAGCAAAATAATGACATGAAAAAATTTGGTTTTCTTAAAAATGGTCCGAATAGCTTCTTAATGCTTTAATATACTTTTGAGCCGTTTAGCCATAATTAAGTTATGCAGTGTGTTGATTAACTTTTAATACCATGGTTTGGTCCAAACCATGATTTCAAAAGTATAGTACCAAACAATATAGTCTAAAACCCAAAATAGCTCTTCACCCTAAAAACCATGGTTTTGGCTACACCACCCAAACACTAAGGAGCTTTTGATAATCAATTCTACGAATTATAATACAAGAAAAATCGTTTTGCATAAGAGGAATTAATTGCACGCATGTCTCAAGTAACAGAAATTAATATTTTTAGTTCCCTAAAAAATTTTAAATTATTGTCAAGTCCCAAAAAACTGGAGGGTGAGATATTGCATTTGTGAAAAGATGGATTTACTCTGACTTGTTAGTAATAGCATATTGACTTGTCATTGGTGGCACCGAAACTTATCATGCATTGACTTATCAATTATATCGCCTTGACTTGTTATTAGTGCCAAATTAACTTGTCAATTGTAGCGAATTAAATTATCATTCATGGTATATTGATTTATCAATTGACAATTAAGAATAAACTTGTCTTTTCACAATTTCAATAAATCACCCATAACTCCCTAGAGTTTTGACAATTATTTTTAAGATTTTTTAAGACCTGACTATCAATTTCTCTTAGTTGAGACATGTGTGTATGTTTCAATTTTGAATAATTTTTACTAGAAGAATTGCACTTAGACTCCAAGTAAAGAAAATAATGAAGGACAAGTCTCAAGATAATTTTTACTTGTTATTGATAAGTCTTTGAATGTCATTGACAAGTCAATGAGACTAGATGAATATCATTTTCCTTTGTTTGAAACTGAATTGTAATTCTTCCTTTTTATTTAATATAAGCAAGTTTTGAACTATAGTAAACAACTCTCTATATCTTTTGTTTATAATCAAGCATTTTTTAAAAATAGAGATATAAAATTATGTCTCGAGTTTACATCTTATGCTTTTGATGGATTGGTTGAGCCACTAGCTAGCGAGGTTGTAATGTGGTCTAAGCGAATTGAGTATGATATTACGTAATGGCTAGTATTTATTTCTAATTGTTCCAAACTTTTCTCATTATTTCAAAAATTTAATTGTTCACAAAGCATAATAAAATTATATCATTCAAGTAGCCGACTATACTATAAATAGGATTAGGTTTGTTGTAGTAACATTCCAAAAATATATAGTTGAAACATTGGCTTAAGTATAATAATCTCAAATATTTTAGGGTTAAGTGAAATTTCGCATTATCAATCATTTGTTTAGTAGCACACATTGTTTTAAATTTAAGCTACTGATTGCTACCGGGAAAAATACTTTTAAAGTTAAAATAACACCCAAAAAATACTTTACAATATTGGGTGATATTGAAAAAATACTTTAGGGTGTCCGATATATCACAAATATATCATAGTGTTGGATATGCACCTTAACCCGATATTTCATCCTTTGATTGCATATTATCAAAATAATAAAAAAAAAACTTGTGACTTTTGTTTCTATCCCATACAGCGACTTATTTGGACTTACCATTGCCTCCTGCGTACTTAAACCTCACGGATTCTGAAAGATGTCAGACTACAACAGGCATAAGCCATGCATCTGGATCATGTGGCATCTTAAACACGACCGGAGCAGAAAGAAATAATTAAATTAAAATGAATCTTTTTAACTATTCCATGACTAAATTTTAATTATCCATATAAAGTAAACAGATATATATTGAAGCATGATCACTGTCGTTTGGAGGTCAAACTTAATACTCAATTTATGCAAATAGTGACACAATCTCGAGATCGATCTCTAAGGAGCTTCAGTATCTGTAGTTAGTTGGCAATTTGTTTTAACAGATAAAAGGGAAAATTGGTTCTGTAATTCTATCTTGTGAGTGAACAGAATTATCTAACTGTTTATTTTTGTTTTCTTGTTAACTTGCAGCGTCTCTGGATGTATTCAAGGGAATGGAATATAAATGATAAACCAAACCAACGTTTGTTGTCTGTATTCCCCTTTTTTATGTGAGCTGAAACACAGCAAGTTAAAACCAAAAAAAAGAAAAAGAAATAATAACGAGTTGCTTTACTATCCAATGGCCTCCTAGGAATATATGACTCAAACTTCATTGCATTTTTTATGACGAGTTCACTTATATCTCTTAACAGAAAAGTTAACTCTCACACTGATTCAATAGAGAGATTAAACTAAAACCACTCAGCCACTACTAGAAAATAACATCAATCGACATTATTCATGTATTGTTCACTATTAATCAATCACAAACTCAATCAAGCTAATAAAGGAATTAATAGCTACTTTAAATTGAGGAGTTTATCATCTGAGTACATAAATCCAATCAAATCACATGAACTAGCATGAGTCCAACAAGTCTGAGTACCATACTAAAATTCGTTCAATGTGGTATATACTCATAAATTAAATCCAAAGAGAGTAAATCAGAGAAAATAACGAGTGAACTCCCTGTGACTTAGCTCCGGTTTGGTCACAACTCCTTGGAAGGCAAGATAATCAGCTGGACATTAGAAGCTTCAGCAGCAGCACCGTAGATGAGAGAGATTTATAGCAACGCCCTCGGGGAAAAGTGAAAGGAAAAGCAGCAAGGTCGGTTTGTTGTGAGATCAGGAACTGGAACCAGGTGAGATGGATTTAGATGGAACTGTATGCGTGAGTTGCCGAGATCCCGCTGATCTGAACAGCAAGGTAATGTTGATCTTAACTCCACGAGCTGCTAAACACTTTCGAGGCGAAAGATTTGGGATGCGAACAAAGCAAAGCAGGCGATAGTCAACGGACGTGATGAAGGTGAATGAGATGAACAAGGGAGGTTGGATGTAGCTACAAAGATCTCTGTAGCTTAGGGTGATGTGTCGCCAAGGCTGAGCGATAGAAGTAAACACACTGATCAGAGTAGAAATCGGATCTAGCACGAGTCGCAGTTCCCTAATCTCAACGAGATGGCCGACTGGGTGTGGTGGATGATGTTCGGTCGCTGAGGAGGCAGATGGCGAGGTGAGCAGAAGATAGAGAGAAGCAATCGCTTCACACAGTAGCAGCACTTGAACCTCCCAAGATGTTTGATGGTTCTCGAGAAATTGGAAGGGAATTCATGTGAACTGCTGAGAGCTCTGCAATTCAGTGATGTGCTGTCACCAGGAGATTGAATGTCCCCCGGATTAAAGACTGAACCCCCGGATAAAAGATTGCATCGTTGGCTTCTAACTAAAACTGTTGCTGCCAGCTGTTCCACTCCAACAAAATCAGTTGCATTACGTTTTCTTTCCTTCCTTTCCTTGTTGGGCTGATTTGTTCAGTTGGGCCTTCCACTGCTTGTTACCTCCTCAACCCAGAACGCATTATTTTCATCATGTCCTGCAATTTCAACAAAATCTGATGCAATCACAGTATTTAAGATAATAGGTATTTTTAGAAAATTCAAGGAGAGGGATGATAATGAATCTCAAAGTTAACAACTTATTCCTTTAATTTCTCATTAATATGATTAACCTCCAATTGATATATTTATGCTAAAATAAGGTCTCTAGAGGTTTGAACTTGATACAATTAATCCCTATAAAATAGTGATTTATCAAAACAATAATAAGGTTGTTGTTATGTGAATTCAAGATCACGAGTTTAAATCATGAAAACAGTCTCATTGTTTATGGGGTTATGTAAGGTTGCATACATCCTTCTTTTCTCAAATCTTGTATACGCTGTGCCATGCACCCTTATATTTGTGATCAAAATCTAGTATAATTATCCATTGTATATGTTGAAGGGAGAATGCTTAAGATTAGAGAGACAAGTAGAATTATTCACATCGACTGTGAAAAATGATCTTCCAAAAGCAATTCAGGATCAAGAGAAGTTGCAAGAACACTTGGCCAATTCCATATACCTTCTTTTCATTGGAAATAACGATTACAACGATGCAATGAGTCGCAACATGACCAACAAATTCGATCCAGCTTACTATGCAGATTACCTTCTTGATCAACTCACAGGACATATCAAGGTATGTACATTCTTCATTACATTGATTATCTTTTTCTCTATGCAAAATATTAGAGTTTACTCCACTGATCATATTTATAGGGTAGAGAAAGAAGGATTTTTTTTACCATGTTTACAATTCATATCATTAAATTTTTATATGAATGCACAATTTTACCCTTAATTTATTATTGAGTTGACTTAATTTTTATCTGGTACTATATTAAATAGGGATAAAGTATTTAAATTTTTCTTTGTTTGGATCAGTTATGCTAGAAACAACTTATAAATTGAACCATACTATATTTAATTTTAATATAGCAATGCAATCCTTCTTGTTCTAAATATAAGACCTTGTTTATGTTGCAAAAGTATATTACAAACAGAGTATTGTATTTAATATCGGAGTGAGTGCTATATATTATGCAAACATTGGTGTGTCTTTAGGTTCTAATTAAGTTATTGTTTTTATAGACAACATAATGACACAATTTCATTTGAATATCTATTTACACACAGACACTATATGATTTGGGAGCCAGAAAATATGTAGTTTTGGGCGTTTCAATTTGTGCTCCTCATAATTATACACAAGACTGCAAATCAAGATACTACGCAGACAAACTTCCTCAAAGGTTGCAAGGATTACAATCTACACTAAATAATTCAATGTTTACGATGTACGATGTCTTTAAGGTGTATGACAAGATTACGAAAAATCAACAACAATATGGTAAGAATAATTTTTCATAGCCGTTCACTAATTCCTTTGTTTTTTCCCTTTTCAGTTACTCTTTTTTGAATTGTTATAATTACTTTTGATTTCTTATTATGGCTTTACAGGGATCATAAACCTAAAGGATCCT